>JANHAO010005839.1:0-22137 GCA_026873985.1 Saraca asoca | reverse complement strand
CTTAACTGAAAACAATTACTTAAATTAGAGTATTCTTTTGCCCATGGATAAGATTAAGTGATATGAAATAAATATCAATAATATTGAAGAATCCTAATATTTACAGTGAACATGCTCCGTTAAAACATTCGATCTTCTAAATACCAAGGGCTACAAGACAGCTTCTCTCATTGAAATTTACAGTAACTCAGGTATCATCTCTCTCTCTCTCTCTCATATATTAGTCATTAATACCATCTATTCTTTCAGCAAAACTTACTACCTCTTGATACTGATTTTACTCTTTCTCTCCCTCTCTCTCTCTCACACACACACAAAAAGGAAATTTGTTCCCCTTAAAATGATAACATTCCAACATAGAAGATGGCCAAGCTGCAGACTGCACTATAACTAAATGAAGAAATCAATTTCCTGTAGTCTTAAAATGGGAAAATCAAAGTTAAGATGAGGTACCTGTAACAGAGCACAACCTTGTTGAGGAATAGTCGGTGATTTTTGTAGCTTCAAATAAACCCTTTGCTAAGGACAAAGGCGCACAGCACCGCAAGGGTTTGATACAGATAGTAACAAGCTTCGAAGTCGTACAGAAAAGCTAAAGAAGAATTTTTTTTTAATTCCATCAGCTAGATGTTAGCGGCGGTTGGCAGAAAAACATCACCACTAAATTTTTTTTTCTTTCATTTGCTTTCAACATGATTCAACCTCCAGACTTGTTAGCTCCCTATGTCCTTATCGACGGTTTTAATAACCGCCACAAAATACAATCACTTCCTAGCGGTTTCTGTAAAGCATCACTAGATATCACTTATTTTTTATTTTCTTGTTTTTTATAATCGCTGCTAAATGCAGTTGTTTTTGTAGTGTTACTATAATTTTTGTCTTTCTCAATTTTTACATTATCTTAGAAGAATAACCTTAATGAATTTTAGTGATATTAGGATATATCTCTCAATCTTCTAATTTTATTTTATTTCTATTACTAATGACTTTGACATGGTATGCTTTGCTTAGATTTAACTTATTTGCCAAATCTTTGTTATGTTAAATTGATAAGTTTTTGAACTTATTGAAGCTTCTTTCATGAAATGCAAATAAAAGTAACTTTACTTATAAATTATATGATTAAAATTGTTTGTTGAAAATTTTCAGTATTTTACTATCAAGTTTCAAAAAAGAGGATTGTCACATGCTCACATAATTATTTTCTTGACTCTGTAAAACAGAAAATGGTCTTCTTTTTCTTTAGTTTTATACATGCAATATATTTAGAAATTCAACAACAGTAATTCCAGATATCTCAATCAAAGAAGATTTTATCTTATTATAACATCATTTATTTTCTTTATTATTCTATATAGTAGGTTTTATACATAAACTAAGAATTTTATAAATTTATATAAAGAAAATTACGACCTGTACATCATATGGACTACAAACTGGTTTGACTACAAAGCTACAATAAAATTGAAGTAATCTATGTTATTATATATTAGCATTGTTTTATGTGACATTTCATCTTCCATTATGCTTAGCTATGTGTCACAAGTCAGCCTTGTGAACGATTTGAAGAGACAAGCATATTCAGTTTGACATAAAACTTTATAAAAAAAAAATCAAACACTGTATGCAGTTTTTATGGCTCAAATTTGGGAGTAATCCAACTTGTGTACTATTTTTTTGATTTTCCCCATTTTAGGGGTATTTCTATAATTTTGGCAGGATTTGCTTATCCAGTACTAGTTGAAAAGCACATAAACGCATTACTTAAATTTTTAGCTTTATGTCCATATAAAATGATGCAAAATCTCCACCTGGAATTATGGGAAAAAAAACCTTATATCAACTCACAAAAGGCATGTCTACTTGTGCCATAAAACCTTTGGCTCAAAATGCTTGTTAAGGGGGGAAGTGTTGGTAGGTTGTCAGATGCTTGTCCGGGGCACATTGGGGCCTGGTAGGGTATTTGTTTAGGGCTTGTTGGCACTTAGTCTAGGGGTATAAATGATTGTGTTAGCCTGAAGCCTTCCCTACATACTTTAATCTATATAATGAGGCATATATCAATAAAAAGGAGTTATCCCTCTCCCTATTCAATTGTCCTTTTATTTTTGCCTGTTGTACACTACAAACTACTTATATGGGGAGCTCTTGAGGCTCGATTCTTTTATTGCTTCAGTTTACTTGCTTATGTTGCCTTTAGACATGTTGTACATATTCTATCATGCCCTGCATATCTATCCAAGTATGGCTTGAGTTTGTTGGAAGGTTGACATGTTTGAATAAGTATGAGCATGCATCACATGGTTTTAGCAAGAGAGTTACCGGCTTGTAACAAATGGTATCAGAGCTTGGTTGCCAAAGAGTAGATCAGGCAGCCATACAAACTTAACTTTACACCAAGCACTAGTCTTGCTAAGTGCCTAAGTTCTCACCAAGTACTTAGAAGAACAGATGAGAGGAATGGGTCAGCAAGAAGACATGGTAAACAGGGTGAATTGGCTTGAGAATTGGGTGGTGAGAGTGAGTTTTCATTATGTCAAGGTAGACAATTGGATTAGATTCAACTTGTCCAAGCTTATAAGGGTTGCTAAAGGAGCAAACATTTCTCAAACTTATGAAAAGACACTATCAAAGACTTAGCCAGGAAGGTAGTAAGAGATCAGAGTGGATTTAGGGTAAAGGTGTAAGAATGTTGCAACTGATAGAACATTATGGGTGCATCAAGTGCAAGCATATGTAGAAGCCGATAGACTTGTTGTACAGCAAGGATGGTGGTTATATGCTCATTCATAATAGCATTTGAGAGAATGCAAATCATTTAAGAGAGTAAGTGAATTGATAATCAATCTATCAAAAAAAGCCTAGAATAAGCCTAGGTTTTGCCAGAGGGTAAAGTATTGGTCCTACAAGAGTGCGTGACCACACCACAACTAGAGGATGTAAGAATTGATGGGTTATCTAGTAGGATGAAGCCCCAGAAGAGGCCTTGGTCTTATAAAGAATGCTTCCACATCCATAAGGGACATAGGAGCTATCAAAGAAGCTTAGAGGGCAAAGCCATAGTCATGCTAAAAAGCATGGCCATAATAGACAATTGAAACATTTTGTATGATGACACATCTTTTCTAATATGTTAAGACTAATCTTATTAAAGAAGTCTAAAATTGTGTCAAAGGGTTGATATATCTAGAGGGATGCATCGAGTGGATGAATCCAATGAAAAGAGTCCTAGATTATGTTAGAGGGTATAATCACATTCAAGTCAAGGCAGTCTAAAGGGATCATTTAAGATGCTAGGGAGTTAATGCATCATAGTTACAAGATGAACTTTACAACAATGACCTTGGAGCTCACAATTACTTGTGCAAAAGTAAGTGGCACTCGAGCTAGAGTGATAGACTACTCTACATTCAACCCCTTTCAAGCAAAAGTGGAGGAGTCATTAGAGGATGCACTTAAAGAAAGCTGTGGTGGCTAAATATTAGAGAATGTTACATGAGGTGCTGGAAGGCACTAATCTTCACAGGAGTGGTTGTGAGGGCTACAATACAATAGTGTATCAACTCTGAAATGTTGGCACTAGAGAATGCAAACTTAGGAGAAGTCATAAAGATTATAGTGCGAGAAAAGCATTAACTCTGAAAAAGGCTATGACGGTTGAGTTGTTAAAGGGTATCAACTCAAAAAGGGTCAGAGGATCCAATCGAAGGGTGTAGTGAAGTGTGAAGGATTGTCAAACCTAACATAAGCAACCTTGGAAACAAAGGATCAATCTTATGTCTCACATTGGTGTGTGGGCATTAGATGTGGGGCATCTCTAATAGTAGTGTCTAAAACACTAAGAGTGCATATAAGCTATAGAGGTAGCAAACCAAGAGCTATGGAGGTAGCACATGTGAGCTATGGAAGTAGTGAGCATTTGAGTTGTAGAGGCAATAAAATAAGTTTTGGAGGAAACCCATCATAGTCTTTAGAGTTAGCAAAATTCTTGAGTCTTAGAGGAAGTTCACTAAAAGTCTACAAAGGTAGCAAGATTCTCGAGTTTTAGAGGAAGTTCACTTAAAGCCTGCGGAGGCAACAAAGTTTTCAAGTTTCAAAGGAAGATCACTAAAAGTCTGTGGAGGTAGCATTATTTTCAATATAGTCAACTCAAGGAGGCAACCTTAGAGGAAGTTGAGGGAAAAGTTAATAAGTAGCAGACTAAAGATTGCCTTGATGTTGTGTCGGTTGAGGTGCCATTTTTTTTTGAAAGTTCTCAAATGGCGTTGGCTCAAAGAGACAAATTGGGAACAATCAAGGGAATAGCTCAAAATGAGCAAGCTAAAAACCTTTATGAAGAGTTCATGGGAGTGGCTCGAGAGGAGCAGGTTGAAAACCTTCATAGGAGCTGTGTCAGATTAAGATGTCAATGAGGATATTGGCATTCTCTAGGTGGGGGAGAAGTCATAAGTTGGCCTTGTGAATGATTTAAGGAGGCAAATGTACTCAATTTAATGCAAAACTTTGTGAACAAATCAAGCATTATATAAAGGCCTTATGGATCAAATTTGGGAGCAATCCAGCTTATGCATTATTTTTCTAATTTTTCCCTGTTATAAGGGTATTTCTATAATTTTGGCAGTGTTTACTTGTCTAGTGTAAGTTGGAAAGCATATGGTCGTATTCCTTGCATTTTTAGCTTCATGTCTATATAAGATGGTGCAAAATCTCCACTTGGAGTTATGAGAAAAAGTCTTATGTCAACTTATGAAAACGATGTCTATTTGTGCCATATAACCTTTGGCTTAAAATATTCTTTAGGGGCAAAGTGTCAGCAGCTTTTTGGACACTTATTAGGGGCACATTAAGGCCTGATTAGGCACTCATTTGGGGCTCGTTGGCAATTAGTTTAAAGGTCTAAATAGTGTGTTGGCTTGAAGCCTCTCTTACACATTTTAATTTATGTAATGAGATATGTATCAATAAAAAGAAGTTATCCCTCTCCTTATTCGATTGTCCCTTTATTTTTGCTCATTGCGCACTAAAAGCTACTTATGTAGGGTGTTCTTGAAGATCTATTGTTTGGTTGCTTTAGTTTACTTTCTTAAGTTACCTTCAAACATGTTGTGCATAATCCATAATGCCCAATATATCTATCCAAGTGTGCCTTGAATTTGTTGGAAGGCTAAAATGTTTGCAAGAGTGTAAGCATGCATTGCCTAGTTTCAATTAGAGAGATACTGGCCTGTAACAATTATAACATGTAGCTTTCTATGTGAAAGTCGAATGTTAGCATGAGTTGATTGGACTAGTTGCATCGTTCTATTTATTTTTTGCAATGAATAAATCCATGACTACGATTAATGTGCTTTCTTTATTGCAACGGACAAAAGCTTCATCAGTTTGTTGTAGGTCATGTGTTTTCCTTTTGCTTTTATGCTTAAATTATTTTTAGTCACTTTGCTTTCTTTATTCTTAGGGTGTTAGCATTAAAAATTCTATTATAAAGTCATATTTATATTATTTTTAATTAAATTTTCTATTGACATAATTTTAAAAGTGACAAACAATCTTAATTAAAATATCTGAGCATAATGTTTTTTCTTAAGCCCTTTTTTTTGTTACAAAATGAGTTCATTAACAATGGTTAGGATAGAAATAAGGGTCTTTTTATAATAAATATAGAAAAACTTATCTAATACATCTTCGTAGGAAGTGGCAACTTGAATAAAAACTTTACATAATATTTTATTTAAATTTGTAATGAATATTTTTTCCAAAAATTGTAGCATAAATAATATAAATTATTTTATTTAATTATATATACATTCATTTTTATATTTTATAATTTTATAATTTATAAATATTTTACCTCTTTAACCTATAATTATTATCAAATTAAATTGAATTGTTATATTGTTATTGTGCAGTTCTATTTTCAAATAGGTGAAATATGTGGTTTAATAAAGGTGGCTCACGATAACTACTGTTAAATTATGCTCTATGGAGATTTACTTAAGTAACATTATATTATAGCTAGGCTCCTTATTATTACCCCAAAGTTGCCTTTGAAGTTCACATTCACGCATCGTAATTTCTTTTTGCTTCCCATTATTACCCCAAAGTTGCCTTTGAAGTTCACAGTCACATATTGTAATTTCTCTTTGTTCCCGCCATTGCTCTCTCTCACTTCTACCATTACTCCTCCCATTCCAGTGTACCTCCTCTACCTTATTATTAGTCTCACTAGGTCAATTTGCTTTTGCATTTTAGCCATTTCAATTTTCATTTTGCAATAGGAATGGGAATCAGTGCATTAAGGCTTAGAAATCTGGTAACATTGTTTTTGAATTAATTATTAAACAAAAATTTGCATTAGAATTAATTGTATGTTCTGTTTAGATATTTGAAAAAAAAAAGAGAGATTAGTATTACAATATTTGCATATTTAGACTAGTATCAGAATATTTGCATGTTCTTAATTGTATGTTCTATTTAGATATTTTTGAATTAACAGTGATAACTCTTGAATTTTGCAGTATTGATGAGATTCACATTTTGTTGGGACACTATTTTAGGGAAAGGCTCATTCAACTTATAGTGTAAGTATTCATTTTTCTTTTCTTTTTTTTTCTCAATTCATATTTTCCTTAATTCATATTTTGCAGTATTAAAAAGATTTAACTATTGTAATTGATTAGTAAAGGCTTTTTGGTATAACCAAATATTCTTAATTTTTTTATGTGTTGGATAGCCTTTGAGATAGAGTTATAACTAGAGATTTGAAATAAATTGGTCTTGCATGGTCTATCTTTTATCTCACCCACAATAGAGAGAGACAACAAGACTTTTATTGATAAATTCTAAACAAATGATTTAGAAGATATTATAATAGAATTATATGTAAGAGGCATCAAAAAGTTAGTCTATCTAGTCACTGGCTGATAGATTGATTGGATATTGAAGTTATATTTGTAGCAGCTTGCTATATGCTTATGTTTTATCATGGTTATGTAATTCTTATTTATGCAAACTTGATAAAATATAAGAGCCTTATTATAAGAGAAGCTTTTACTTATAATTTGTAGGGACAATCTCGATATGCATCCATTGAAAATTACTATTAGGGATAAAGTCAATGGCACTTTGAATTGTTTTGAAGTCTATTTTGCTTAATTTACTAATAATAATGGTTTTGGGTGTGTTGGAACAATCTTGGGCTTTATTGAAACTAAAAATATGGATTAGCAATGTGAAAAGGAAGAAGGAATAGAATTTTGGATAATGCATCTTTCTATATCTTATATTTGTATTGAACAGTAAACAAATTCTTGTGAAGTCTCTTGGCACCACTGTATCTTATGTCTATATTGAGCAATAGTCTACTCTGATATTCTTTTTAATGCAATGCTTCTTACATGATTGACCTCTTCCTTTCAACCATTTATGCTTGTAGAATGCCTTTTACATAATAATTATTTTTTTAACTAAAAGTGCATGAGTTTCATTTGTAGTTTGTTTTTTGAGTTAGATCTATAAGTGAACTTTTTCATATTGATTATCAAATTCTAGAAGATATATCCTATAATATGCTTCAAGTACCCATTTGCTCCTATGTTGACTTTTTTAGGCAAAGATTCTAAGGTGGCATGGAATTTTCAGGCGAAGGTGGTTCATCCAGATAAATACCATTTTGCAAAATGCTTTTCTTTTCTTAATGCATATCTATCTCTATGTTTGTGACTCTATGTTGGTTATAGAAAAAAGTTATAACTAAAGGTTAAATTTCTTGTTCGGATAAATTTCTTATTGACATTTGTGACTCTATGTTGGATTTAGACAATCCTATATTTCTTTGCAATTGCATGATGCATGCTTTAAACATCTTGGTGGCCACACTTGGAATTGTCTCCATTCTTTTCAAACCTATGCCTCCTTTATAGCTTAATTAGAAGTACTTGTCTACGCCATATGCACTATTATCCAACCCAAGCCTTTTCTTTTTATCTCTGAGTCAGACATCTTTTTTCTTTAATCATATTCTAGTTGTTGAAAACAATGAGCCTAAAACCTTAATTTTTTTACTTTGGGATATGTTTCTAACAAAGAGGAGATTCTTCTTTATAACGTAATCTGATTCAAAGTTTTCATATATTAACTTAGGATAGGTCATAAAGTCATCTTGAGTTTATTAAAAAAAAGGATGGAAAGCCACTATAAAGGACATGGTATTCGCTATTTTATTATTATAAATGTCTCAAAAACATGCTACACCTTATAAGGTCAACTTATTAATTTTGATTTTTTTCTAGCCAAGACACAAGACGAGGTAAAGAAGTGACCTTATAAGGTCAGCTTTATAAAATGTAAGTAGAAATAGTATATAAAACCTAATTAATTGTTGAAGTTTGACCCAAATTATAATGTAAGTTTTTTATTGTTTTCTATTTAATTTTTTTTCCTATTCAAATTAAGTTTTTGTGTTAGAGTAGGATCCATTGTGTATCTTAACTTTACATATTATAATTTGACTCAAATTATAAATCTCTTCAAACACTACATATGTTTGTTCATGACATTTATGTAACTAAGCACCCATTGTGTTTATGTTAAAGAGATTTATGCTTCAACAAGGCATTTATAGGATTGATTATGTATCTCAACTTTAAAAATTTTATTTTCTAATAGGGGATAATAAGCTCTAATTCTTATTTTTTGAGCTAACCTTTCAAACAAGGGACACAAAATCAACAGCTAGGCAATTGATAGTTATAGGATAAATGTTCAAAATAAAAACATGAAACCACACATGTATTACTTTAGTTTTATGTATTTTCTTGTATGGTCAGATTTTAGAAGTCATTTGTTTTAGTATTCATGTATTGCTTCTTATAGGATGGTATTGATGAAATTCATATGCAGTCTCCCTAAGATCAAAACTCACTAATACATGTAAGATGATCTTAAGGACGTAGAAATAACGATAAGAATGCCTTAATTGCGCCCGATCTCTTTAGATTTTATAGTCTTGTTATTTTTTTTCCATGTTTAGATATATATATAGGACAATTTTATGGTTATTGGTACTTTTGATTTTTTTTTTTGTTTATGATGAATGAAATGAATTACATTCTAACCTTTTAAATTTAATGAAATATGTTTTAATTATAGTTTGTACAAGTGCTGATTTTAATTATAGTTTGTACAAAATACCAAGCAAATTTTTTAAATTTAAAGAATGGTTGATGCCAAAAATTAAAAAAAAAAAGACACCAAAAATATAGAGACAATTTGTAATCACCTCATTTTGTTAAAGAAATTTAAAATAAATATTAAAGGTAGCTAGCAACCACCTCCAAATTTACAATTTTTTTATTTTTTAAAAACATAGGTGTAATTATAAATCGTTGCAAAGTTAAAATAAAATTTTGCAAAGGAAATAGAGGTGGTTTAAAGTAACTACAAGTTTTACAAAACAAAATGTTTTTAAAAATATAGAAGTGATTTTAACCATTGCTAAATGTATTTTAAGTGGTAGTTAACCACCACAATATAAATCGTTACTAAATTACACCAAGAAAAAAAATTCCAGCAATTAATATAAATCACCGCCAATATGTGGAAGGCAATTAGTTTTTTAATGCTTTAGTGAGCTAGTAGGTATATAAGTATTTTGTTAGTAGAGGTTGAAAGTAACATAATAAGAATAAAAAAGATTTTGAAATTACAAGTCATTTATATGAATTATACATATGGAGTCAACAAATCACCCATGTTTGATTTTATTTTATTTTATTTTTTTCAAATATTGCTCCAAATGCTGATCATCATCCATAAGGTGTTGACCTTAGAAAATATTTAGAAAATTATGGTGGGTGAATCAATGGAAATAAAATGAGGTACTTTAGAATTGTTAAAAATATCTTCTAGTTAAATACTTTGTTGAGAAATTTTAGAATAGTTTGGTAACCAAAGGGAAATAATTATGTTTGAACTATATATGCAGTCATACTGTACTTTTAAAAAAAAAATCATAGGTCCAATTAAACAGACAATGAGCATAGTTTCTAAATAAAGTGAGAACTAATATTCAGACTTTGGTATAAATAAATGGAGTCTCACATCTAGCCGATAGTCATATGGATTCAAGTTCTTGTTCAAATGTATTAGATGATATTAAGATTAAAATGATGATACATATACCAAAGTTAATGGATATTACATCTAAGAAAAAATAAGGATTCTATGAAAGTAGTAGTAATAGTAATGATATTGAGAGTAATGCATCTATTGAAAAAGGCAATGAAAATGTTCAAAAAAGATCTCTAGAATCACTTTTGAAAAAATTCACTCCTAGTGTAGGAAAAACTCAATCTACAATTAATTAATTGTTTAAAAAAGATTTGAGGGGGTAAATATATTAACAAATATATAAGTTTTTCCATACTAGTCCTGTTACATTTAATTGTATGAAAAATCCAAAATTTAGAAAGATGTGTTAGTAGATTGGAAAAATACAAAATTGGGTTGAAGCCTTCTTCTTACCATAAGATTAGAAAAAAAATACTTGAATCAAGAAGTTGCTTGAGGAACATAAAGTGAAACAAATAAAAAAAAAAACAACTTGCTCTGTCATGTGAGATAGTTAGACAGGTAAAAAAATGTGATCTATATGCAATTTCCTTGCTAATGATCTAAAGAAGGCAATCTTTATCTTCGACCAATACATTTGACTTTTCAAAGACAATTGAGAAAATGTTTGATATGCTAGATGTTATTATTAAAAAAGTAGGTGAGGAGAAGGTTGTACAAGTGGTCACTGATATGCTACAAATACAAGGTGGTGGGAAAAATGCTAATGGAGAAAAAGAAAACTATTTTTTAGACACGTGTTATTTATGATATTGACTTGATTCTGAGGGATTTTGAGAAAAATTAAAAACCCACTACTTGAAAATTGCTAAATTTAGAAAGTTCACATCATATATTTATATAAAGACTATGGCTATTGGAATGTTGAGGCATTTTACAAAATGCAAGGATTTAATTAAGTGTGCTGCCACTCACTTTGTTATAGTTTATCTATAGGGTGCCTTAACAACAATAAGGGCATATTGGTGATTATGTTTATTTTAAGAACATGGAAATCAAGTAAATTTATAGTTACAAAGGATGGAAAGATTGTGCAATTATTGGCAATGGATAGCAAATTTTGAAAGAATGTCACAAATTGCCTTAAGGTTGCATATTCTCTTTCCAAAGTCTTTTAGTTGGTTGATTCTAAAGAAAAAAGCTAGCAATGAATTTTATTTATGAAGAAATGGATTGTGTAAAGGCAAATATTCAAACTAATTTCAGTAATGTTAAGAAAAGTTAGTAATTTAAATTTTAATAATTTATTAATTTTAATATTACAAAGAATTATGAAATAATGTATATTCTTATTTATCCTTTTGTAGTTTTGAGCCTATCTGGGAAACTATTGATAAAAATAGGTGTCTCAACTTAATAGGCCCTTACATGGCAATAGCATATTATTTTGAATCTTCAATTTCATTATAGTCCTAATTTTAAAGTTGATTTTGAAATTACAAAAGGAATATTTGAACGCTTGGAAAGAATGATACATGATAAACATGAAAGGGCTAAAATTCATGTACAACTTGATGAATTTAAGATTAGAAAGAGGTTATCTGATTCTAAAATTAGTTTTATGACAAATGGCATAAAAACTCAAGCTATATGGCTGGACTTTTATGGAGTGGAATCCTCTTAACTACAAAAGTTTGCATTCAAATATTAAGCTTGACTTGTAATTTATCTACTTGTGAATGCTATTGGAGTGCTTTTAATATGGTAAGATTATTTTCTTATCATGTATAATTATTTTTTTAAATGTTGCATCCTTTGTTTTCTTTATGTTTTAATTATTGATGATGTATTTGAAAAAAAAGGTTCATACAAATGGAGAAACCGTTTACATGGATGACTTAGTTTTTGTAATACACAACTTAAAAGCATATTATTTTGAATTCTTAATTTCATTATGCTCCTAATTTTAAAGTTGATTTTAAAGTTACAAAAGGACTATTTGAATGCTTGGAAAGAATAATAGCTAATAATCATGAAAGGATTAAGATTCATATACAACTTGATGAATTTTAGGTTAGAAAGGGGTTTGGTTCTAAAGTTGCTTTAATGACAAAGGACATAAAAGCTCAAGCTATGTGGTAGGACTCTTATAGAGTGGAATTTTCTAAACGACAAAAGTTTGCATTTGAATATTAAACTTGACTTGTAATTCTTCTACATGTGAACAAATTGGAGTGCTTTTAAGATGGTAAGATTATTTTTTTATCAAGTGTAATCATTTATTCAAATGTTGTCTCCTTTGTTTTTTATATGTTTTAATTGCTGATGATGTATTTTAAAAAAAAAATAGGTTATACAAAGCAGAGAAATTATTTGCACCAAAAGAAGATGGATGACTAAGTTTTGTAATGTACAACTGAAAATTGAAAGATAGACAAGTCAAAAAATCCATTAAGATGGATAACGTTGAAGATGTGCCCTGTGATGATGAATGGATGGCTAATGAAAGGACAAAGTGCAATGAGGATACATATAAAGGTGAAGGTGATGATGGAAAAGGTGATGTTACGCTTGATGATGAAGGCATGCCCTTGGAAGAAGTACCATTGGATGAGGATAAGAACAAGGATGAAGATGAAGATAAAGATGATTGGAATGGAGACTTGGAGGCTGCCCAACATACTGAAGATCATGAATTTCATTAAAATTGTTGTCAAACCATGACTTTTCAATATTATTGTTTACTTGAAATATGTCAATTTGGATAATTTACTATTTGATTACTTATTGATCCCTTTTAATTTATGACAGTGTGTGTGTGTGTGTGTGTGTGTGTGTGTGTGTGTGTGTGTGCACTTTAATTATATATGCATAATTAAATGCTCTGAAACTATATTTCTTCTTAAAAAAAAAATCATAAGGCCACACGAACCTTGGAGTAGAATCATATGATCTTGTTACGATCCTAGGTAAAATTGCAATTCTGACAACTTCAGTTATAGTGCAAAAATGGGCTATTTTACTTTGCATGGGGAGCTCCTATATTAGAATGCTTTTCAATTAACATTGATAAAATCAAGTCTTATTTTATATTGTTTTATAATTTTTTAATGATAATATCATCTTGGCTCTTGAGAATATCACAAAATTTTTCATTAGAACTTGGTTCAAGCTATTTTCATGGATTTTTATGTCTACTAAGGATTAGATATTTTCTAATTTGTGTTCCTAGATCTTCATAGATGATCTTTTTTTTTCTTTTAACCAAAACTCATAATCAAATAGAGCAGAGTTAAATTCATTTGCTATTATACCCCTAGAATTGTATATAACTCCATCTTTATAAGAGCACACTATACCAATTCATTTTAGGACAAATGAAATCATTATTTCAATATTTATATAGTGCCATGGTCTAGAAGACATCTCAAGATTAGTTATCTCACTTGCCAGTTTTGTTGTTCTTGTGGGTATTTTTGGAAATGCATAAATGGGTTGGTAAAAGCCCAATGGACAGACTCAACTAATAAGGGCCCAGCTCGCCAAGGATTGAGGTCGATGGACCAAGACATCAGGTCACTAAATATGAGCTAAGGTTACTGGTCAACACAGGTCAAAGCAACCACCTTAGATCATTGAGAACAAGGCTCAGCTTGCAGATCAAAGCGTGCATCCATAACTAAGAGTGCAAGGAGATCTGTTTAGTTTCCTATCTTAATGGGAATCTGTTATAACCATCAATCCTTATCCATTATGTAATCCTAATTAAGTTATGATACTTATCTATTATCGGTTTACATTCAAACTGTAACCCCTGACCATTATAAAAAGGGATAAAATCATTGTACATGATGTAATCAATCATCAAATACAAAACACTCAGCAAAGAGTAATAAAAGCCATGGATGTAGGGGTCAAACTAACTTTAGCTGAACCATGTTAAAAACTTTTGGTGTCTCTTTATTCTTCCTCTCTTTCTCTTTTATGTTCAATCAACAGTTTTGAGTCCTAGACTTGAGTAGACCAGATTCAACTGCCAATATTTTGGTGCTAGAAGGAAGGCCCTAAACTGCATTCCCCTTGACTTTTTTTTATGGCTAGAGGAAAAATTGCTAGGAGTTCAGATGCTGTAGTTGGCCAACCTAATGGTTATATGGAATAATAAAGGGATCCTGTCCTTCTCACGATAGGCACTTCTGCCATCCCCACCACAAGTATTGCCACTAACATGCCCCTAACAGCCTTACACCAACCTAATATTATTGATGGAATACAAACATGGCATCAATGTTATAAGGCATTGGAGAAAATGATAGGGGAGTTGGTTAAAGTGGTTAGGACATTGACTCAGGCACAAGCCCAGTGCTCACAAGAATAGGTTGGGGGCACTACGCAGAAAGAAGCTCTCTAATAGACATTAGAAGGAGCTCAGGAAGAGAGACCAACTAGAGAAGTACTTTAGCACAACCATTCAGCTTACTCTACTAACTCATGGCCAAGGTTAGAGGTCTATAAAGTTCGTAAGGAGAATAAAGGAGATTATCAATGAGATGGGGGCTCATGTCGAGCTAAAGGCTCAAACAAGACCAATTGGAGACGTGTCTCATATCAAACTCACCAGACCATGAACAAAGAAAGCATAGAACCTCATATCACCACTCCTATGACCAAAAGAGGAGTCGACCATCTTCCAATCATCAGTCTAAGGCTTAGGACCATATGATAGAAGAGCTACTTCAGAGAGTAGAATAGTTAGAATAATACCTTTGGGCTCAGGACCGCTGAGATCATTATGAGGAAAAGAACCTATTCACCAGGGAGATTAAGACAAAGCCTCTCCCTCACAGGTTCAAGATTCCCACTATCCTACAATACAAAGAGGATAATGACCCATACGACCACCTGGATGCATTCAACGTACAGATGGATCTTCAAACGACCAATCCTTTGGTCAAGTGTCATGTCTTCCCAACTACTATAGGAGATATACCTCGGACATGACTCAGGAGTCTCCTAGCTCATAGCATTGATAGTTAGGAAAAGTGCCAGAGAAGATTCATTAACCAGTACAAAGCACTGAGAAGATAGCTCACATCATCTTGCCACCTCGCAACAATCTTTCAATAGGAGAACGAATTACTAAAAGACTACATCACCCGGTTCAAGCACGAGGTCAGCAATGTAAAGAACCCCTCAGATGAGAGTGTCTTAACAACGATCTCAGTGGGACTCCGTAAAGATGGAAAGCTATATGAGAGCATATACAAGTCTCCAATGAAGGACCTAGGTGAATTTTATAAACGAGCTACCAAAGAGATCAGGTGGGAGGAAACCTTTGGCCTTAAGAAGTCTGATTAGAAGGATGAGGTGAATAGTTCAAACCAGAATGAAAAGAGGAGTAATAGAGGAAATGACAAAGAGAATAAGAAGAATGGCTCTGATAGCCAAATTGCAAAGAAGGCTAGGAACGAGTGATTTCAGCATCAAGGTCACCATGACAGTTACAGCATCCTATTTGATACTCAAGATAGAATATTCACAATGGAGAAAGATAGGGAAGACTTCAGGAAGCCTAAACCCCTAAGAACTCCCAAGAAGCTCAAGGACATCGACAAATTTTGTGCCTACCATAATGAGATCAGGCACATTACTTTAGAGTGTTAGGCACTCAAGCATACAATTGATGACCTAATCAAAAGAGGTCGTTTGAAATACTATGTGATGCAACCTATGGGACAGCGACCTCAGTAGTCCTAGCAACCACAATAATGATAGCTCCACAAAGTATTACACAAGAAGGTCCTAATTTGGACTACATCATTGGTGATCTCGTACTGTGCCCTATTCTCTATTCTTCTTGAGCTTGTAAGGCTAGTGATGGGATAATAAGTCCAAACTAGGAGGGCCCACACTTCATCAAGGAAGACTCAGGAAACAAAACTTATCGCTTAACAAGTGGAGCTGAAGTTCCATGAACTTGGAATACAGAACATTTGCACCCATATTTTCAATAAATTTCAATTCATCCTTCTAGTTTTGTAGTATTATTTCTTTAAATTCTTATGTCCATATTTACTAATTCCTGGATAAATTTTTAGCAAAATATTATACTAAAAGTGATCTCTTACCTTTTTAATCCAAAAACGACATTCAGTTTGACAAAGTCAACACGTGCTAACTAAGGCGTGACCTACCTGGACATTCATTATTAGTTGAGGCACAACCTATCTTGGCACTCAACTCGTACTAGTTGAAATGCATACATGCAACCTACTACTCGGCAACGCATCCATGTGACTTGCTTAAGTAATAAGATTGCTGGCACTTGCCTAAGTAACAAAGATTGTTGGCACATAACTGAGCAACAAGATTGCTGGCACCTACTTGCCTAAGCAACAAGATTGCTGGCATTTGCCTGCTTGAGCAATAAGATTGTTACACCTACTTGCTTGAGTAATAAGATTGCTGGCACCACCTGTTTAAGCAACAAGATTGCTGGCACCTGCCTATCTAAGCAATAAGATTGCTGGCACCTACTTGCCTAAGTAACAAAATTGCTAGCACCTGCCTGCCTAAGCAACATGATTGCTATGGCACGACCCACTGAGCAACACGATTACTATGGCGTGACTTACTAAGCAACATGATTATTGTGGCATGACCCACTAAATAACACGATTATTATGGCATGACCTACCTGGGTAACTAGATTGCTAGTTAAACCATGACCTACCTAGCAACTAGATTGCCAGCTAAAGTATAATCTACCAGGTAACTAGATTGCCAGCTGAAGTGTGACCTATCGAGTAACAAGATTGCTAGGTGATGTGCATCCACATGACCTACTAGGCATTTAACTCGTGCTAACTAAAGTGCATCGATGCAACCTATTATTTGGCATCACATATGATTTACTCTTTGGCACCACATGTGACTAACTATTCAGCATCGCATACGACTTACTCTTTGGCATAGCATATGACCTACTACTCAACACTATACGTGACCTATTACTTGGCACGACATTCATACGGCCTACTTAAACATCCATCTTGATAGTGAAAAGGTTACTAGTCGATTGACCTATTGAACATCCATTTTGACTAATGTTAATTAAGTCATGGTTTGTAAGAACTCATGTTAACCCACATGTTATCCTGTTCAATTTACATGGAAAAGTAAGAATAAAATTAAAATATTATTCATTAAAAACCTCAATCAATGAGGTAAATTTACAAATGAAATTTTCAAAAATACAAGATCAAAATCAGCCTACAGCTATCATATCTTAAGAGAAAGGTTGGCCTTTAGAAGTTAAAAACTCAGAAGACTAGAGAAACAACCTATGAAATGAGCACATTGTCCATCATATGTTCATCTGCCAGATTACTCCCAAAGTTCTCCTCATACTCCTCCCAAGGAGGCAAAAGAATAAAGATGAAAGAACCGGATTATTCAGCATTATCATGTGGAAATAATTGTGGAAATAATTCAAGATCGATACAAAACTTTCCAAGATCCTCAAAGAGAAATTGTTAATGGGAATCTCTTATACAACATGCCATACACACCCCAAAGCACTTCATCTGAGATTTGAACCATCAAGAACCTAGAGGGCTCAACCAATGGTCATTCTGAGAAATAAGGAAAAAAGGTTCTTCTCACCTTACATAGCTTGATCGGCCTCACCATTAGATTAGGAGACTGATTAACTACCCTTAATCTAATGGTCCAACAAAAAGTGAGGCTGTGTCATTGATGCACTGACGATTATGAAAAAATGCATGTATTAAATGCAAAAAAGATGGCATGGATAGGCGCAGAAGAAATGAAAGAATAAAAGACTAAACGACAGCATAACACATTGCAATTGAAAGCTTTTACTAGCAAAACTTTTGCTCCTAGTCTGCAAAACGAACTGAAAGCTAGGGGCTAATATTGTAGGTATTTTTGGAATTACATAAATGGGCTAGTAAAAGCCTAATGGACAAACTCAGTTAATAAGGGCCAATCTCACCAAGGATTGAGGTCAATGGACTAAGATATCAGATCGCTAAATACGAGCTAAGGTCACTGGTTAACATAGGTCAAAGCAGCCACTTTAGGTCATTAATAACAAGGCTTAGCTCCCAGATCAAAACATGCATCCATATCCAATAGTCTAAGGAGATCTATTCAGTTTGTTATCTTAATGGGAATCTATTATAATCATTAATCCTTATCTGTTATGTAATCCTAATTAAGTCATGATACTTATCTCTTATTGATTTACATTCAAATTGTAACTCTTAACTATTATAAAAGGGGATGAAATCATTATACATGATATAATCAATTATTAGATACAAAACACTCAGCAAAGAGTAATAAAAGTCATAGATGTAGGGGTCAAACTGACTTTAGCCAAATCATGTTAAAAACTTCTGGTGTTTCCCTGTTCTTTCTCTCTTTCTCTTTTACTTTCAATCTGCAGTTGGGGTCCTAGACATGAGTTGACCGGATTCCATTGTCAACAGTTGTGTAAGATTTGAACATTATTGGAATATCATAGTAAAATAGTATTATCTTTTTATAAAGAATCAACTCTAAAAGAATATGCTTTTGTAAAAAAAAACTTGAGTAATCAGCTGGTTTTGCAAAGAACTCAATTGTATCATTACAAGATTGTCATGAATTTGAGAATATTGAAAAACTTGCATGCCCTATAAATAAATAAAGTTATTTATTTAGATTATATGTATTGGATACATATTAGTAAAAGAGACAATAAATAATAGATTCATGTATAATAGTTATTAAATAAATTCATGTATTAACTAGATGATTATTTAACTAAGTAATCATGAATTTTTTTAATATTGAGACTTTGTATTTATGATATTAAGAGACTTTCTAAGTCACTCTCTTTTACTATAAAAGGATGAGATGATGGGAGAACTATAACATAAGTTTTTATTCCTTTTCAACCTTTAAAAACAATATTGAAAAAGGTTTAAGATAGAGGAGATGTGCGTGTGAGCTTTGGATGACTTTTCATTGGTGAAGTCTAGTGTGATAAAATCTAAAGGACACTTGTGCTAAGTTCATGGCTAGTGGAAGTACAATACAACAAGAACTTACAAAGTTTCTCCAATTCACATAAGGTATATCTAAATCCTTTGTTTAACTAATACAATATATATAAATGATTTTTAGAGAATTATGAAATTTCTACTCTATAAATATATTTTGTATATCATAAAAGGTATTCTAACATTGGTATCAAAGCCTAACACATGTATTTAAATTGGTTTTCTATTTTAATAGTTTGATATGTTTAACCTTTCGCACATAAAGTTGTTTTATGATACTATAAGTTCTTTTTGGCATGAATTGTTCTATCTTCATAAGGAAATACATATATGTGATATATTTTGTCACTAATACTTAATTATGAAATGTTCATCATTTATAAATATCAAAATATTCCCATAATTTAAATAAAAAAATAATATAAGGTATAGAAGATAGAAATTCATCTTGAGAAGAAAATTTCTAAAGGTCTTCCGTTGTTAATATATTATAATAATAGTTTTGCAAATATTATTGATACTAAAATGTTAAACCTTATTTTTGAACTATTATTATTATTATTATTATTATTGTTGTTGTTGTTGTTGTTGTTGTTGTTGTTGTTGTTGTTGTTGTTGTTGTTATATGGAGATAATAGATATATTATGACTAGTGGAAGTATTAACTAAAATGGAATGTTACTCATAATACATATGACATGTTTAAACAATGGGATTATACCTTACTAATAAAAATATATTGACCATAAAATCAGTGGCATGTATATTTTATTAAAAGCCAAATTATGGGAGATTCCATTTATATGGAATTGATAAGCATATCTCCTTTGTTTAGGTGCTTAATAAATTCTAAAATGATTTTATTAAGATACTTAACAAAGTATCTGTTGCTTATTTGAAATTCATAATAGTTATGTATTTATTTAAAAGAATTATCAAACTTATAATGAATGAGCATTACTATTGAATTAAAAAAAATCCCTAGTCAATGATTTACTCTAGAATTATGTGCTTTTTTATTTTTATCTTGTAGAAATAGCAAGTTACAATTCTTTAGCAAAGATTTTAGATGAAAATCGTATAAAAGGCTCTAATTATTTTGATTCAAAGAGAAATTTGAGAATTGTTCTCATGTTGAAAAATTGGTGTACGTTCTTGATGAAGACACACTTGTTGTACCAAAGATAATGATCCTGAGGTTGATCATAAGGTTTACAAATTTTAGAAAGAAGATGATTCCATAGCTAAATGTTATATCATAGCATCAGTTGAAAATGAGCTTTAGAAGCAGTATGAATCATTAAATTTTTCCAAAGAGATCGTAGCAAGCTTAAAGGACTTATGACCACCAAGATGGCTAAAGGCACTCTAGTTTATGATCATATGATGAAAATGATTGGATATATTAATGAATTGGATATTCTTGGTGTTGAAATTGATAATAATTCAAAGATAGATATGATCTTATCTTCAATGCCTGAATCCTTTAATCAGTTTATGCTCAATTTCAACATGAATGATATAGCTGTAACTCTTCTTAAGCTCTGCAATATGTTGCAAAGGGCTGAAGATTTGATCAAGAAGGATGAACTAGCTATCATGGTTTCTAAAAAAAGAGTGTTTTTAAGTCCAAGAAAAGAAAATTTGTAAGTAAACAAAAAAAAACTTTAATAAGAATGGAAAGAAAGACAAATCTAGTGATGAATGTCATTATTGCAAGAAAAAGAGACATTAGAAGAGGAATTATCGCCAATACCTTGCTTCTTTGAAAAAAAAAAAACCTTTTGAAGGTATATCTAATATATTCATCATAGAAACCAATTTGTTGGTGAATGTTATTAACTCTTGGTGTATTGACACATGAGTAACTTCTCATGTTTGTAATACATTGCAGGGTTTAGAAAAGCAAAAAGCTAAGTGAAAATGAGGTAATGATTATGATGAGAATTGAAGCAAGTGTTGTAGCAGTTTCCATTAGAACTTATCATCTCATACTACAAAGATGAGGTGTTTTGAACTTAAAAGATTGTCTTTATATACCACAAATGAGGATAAATTTAATTTCTATTTCTAAGTTAGCATAAAATGGATGCCCTATAAAACCAATAAATAAATAAAGTTATTTATTTAGATTATATGTATTAGATACATATTGGTAAAAGAGACAATAACTAATAAATTCATGTATAATAATTATTAAATATATTCATGTATTAACTAGATGATTATTTAATTAAGTAATCATAAATCTATTTAATATTGAGACTTTGAATCTATCATATTAAGAGACTTTATAAGTCACTCTAAATAATAGATTCATGTATAATAGTTTGTAAATAGATTTATGTATTAACTAGATAATTACTTAATCAAATAATCATGAATTTATTTAATATTGAGACTTTGAATCTATCATATCAAGATACTTTGTAAGTCAATCTTTTTTATTATAAAAGGATGAGAATATAAGAGAACTATAACATAAGTTTTTTCATTCCTTCTCAACCTTTAAAAACAATATTGAAAAAAGTTCAAGATAAAGGAGGTGTGTGTCACGACCCAATTCCCAGGTCCGTGACCGGCGTAGAAGATCGCCCGTAGGAAAGCCTACTGTACATTTTGACCCTTAATTTTCTTTTATTTTTGTCAAAAATTCGATAGAGTTTCCTCTATAAACTGGACACCGAGGCTCAAGGCCTTATTACATCGGAACCTGATAAATAGTTAAATAAGTATACAGTGGACCAAGCTAAACATTTATAACCTATTGGGCGTCCAGAATTCAATTACAGACATAATACAATAGATATTACAATTTATACAATACATTTATAGACAAATCATATGGGCCTTATACGCAGTAGGAAAATAAATACATGGTGGCCCAAACTATATTACATTACGTATCAGAAATACAATAGGTACTTATTACTATTATCCATTACTATCATTCACTACTTATACTTTTTGTTACTTTAGTTCTTTACATTTCAAT
>JANHAO010005838.1:0-22154 GCA_026873985.1 Saraca asoca | reverse complement strand
GCTTTCCTTTGCACATTCATCTTGGTCTTTTATATTTTCTTCCTCAACTCTTCTTGACCCAAGTGTGCTTCATTCTTCACCTTTTATCTACCTTTTGGAGCCCTTGTCACTATCCTAAAAGACAACAACAAACTGGAGCAGTACTAAGAACAAACTAACAAAATTAAAGTGAAAATAAAGTAAAAATCACAAATTAACAATCAATTAAGAGGTGATATTCATCATTTTTATAGGTATATTAGTCACTTATCATTAAATGAATGGACTAGATCAAATCGAATCAAAATCCACATGGATCAAACTTAAATAGGCTTGACCCATTTAGGCTCATTTTTAATGGGCTAGTGAACTAGTAGTTAACTCCAATCTATGATTGGATCTAGTAAACCTGTGAGCTAGCCTACTTTTGTTTTTGGAACTTTTTTTTTTTAAATTGCATCATAATATATTTTGTACTAAAAGAGCATTACTCAAATGAAGGAAAATGCACTAAAATAGATAGAACTTGCACATGAGAACTCTAAGATTGAGGTACTATGACATTATTAAGTCTTGAAAACTTTTTTTTGAATCCTAACAAGTCAATCTTGGGTTTTAAAAGAAGAGATGTTATTGTTACAAACACATCTTCCTTCATCAATATTTAGACTCGCAATGCAATGAAAATGCTAGAAGCTGAACTCCAATCACTAATAGGGACAAACCGCACAATTTTATATTTTCTTAGTGCATAAAAATGACCAATAGAAAATAAAAAAGACATATACTTGTACCCTCTCCATCTAACCATGGCTTTGTTCCCAATTCATTAGGGTACCTATATGCTCAATTGAAAAACTCTCAAACAACCTTGTCAGGTCCTGAAATGTTAAGTAAAAAAAAATATTGTGGAAACTAGCTATGTGGAATTTAAGTGGATCTTGCCCTTCTCTCGTTGGAGAATTTGTATGCACTTTTGATTTATTTTGATTTGATATTCAAATTACAAAAGTGATCAGAAAATATTGGGTAGTAGAAGTAAAAAATCAGTAACCACACAATTTTTAAAATGGTTCAACTTGAATTAAAACTAGTGTTCAAGTCTATTTCACTTGATCTTTCCTAACCAAAAGACCTCTTAAATTAAAAACAAAACTATCAAGATTACTAGCCTCCTAAAATGTCAGTTTTACAATAATACACAAGAAATTAATAGGTTTCTTGCTAACCTAGAAGAATAGATTCTTGCTAACCTATATAAGATTTCTAAATCCCTAGAAATCTTAAAAAGAAAGAAACTGTTGACGTTGGATTTTGGTTATGCTCCAAACTCCGGCCAACGGGAGATTCTTACGGGATCTCAGGCCTATGTCCAGTCTTGCTGTGGTGAAACAGTAAATGAGCAAAGAAGGAAGGAAGAGTAAAGGGAGTTGGACACCAGTTTTGCGTGGTTCAGCCAAATCCAGATCTTGTTGGACCCTACGTCCACAGGGAATATGATATATCATTGAGATTACAATTGTTTTCTCTGTTTTGGCAAAGTTTCTGCCCTTCCCATTCTAGGGCTTTTTTCTTCTTCTTACCAGGTCCTCCTATTTATAGAAGGGGGAGGGGTACATGCATTAATTACAAGCTACAGTAGTGTTACATCAAACTATAAATGGAAAAGACAGAAAAGAGGCTACAAATTAGCCATCGCAGAATAGGCTATGGGGCTGGCTTCCCTATGTCGGCTATAGGCTTATGCCTGTCGGCATCTGCTTCCTGGGTGGGAACGGACCAAGCGAAGTATTGGACGCTATTGTGACGAGATAGCAAGCTTGTGCGTAGCGATCGATGTCTGACATACTAGTCCTGTGACCTCCTCGCTTGCTCGTAACATAGCTGGGTCGCTATCGGGGTGAGGAACCATTTTGCCCGAATGACTCTGCTGCCTCGTAGCCTCGCTAGTTGATACTCACTTTGCTGTGTCGCTTTTGTCATGCTCAGGACCTTGACTCCCCGAGGTTAATATTTATATATAACAAAAACCCCCTAACTCTCGACCTGTATAGTAGGTCGGGAGTTATATATTAATTGGTCAGAGTCTCATTTTTCCTGGAACCGTCTTTTCATTTCCCCAGATTTTGTTTCAAATAACGCTGGTCTGGGAACTACAATCGCATAAGTTGGGCCTTTTACGAGGTCATTAATACGGGTGGTTAGGGGGAATGAACTTGGACCCTTTGATGAGCCGCTTCTAGCTCTTTATAAAGGAGGAAAATTCTTCAGTCTTGCCAGACTTTGTAAACATGGAGTATCCTGACAAACCACCACTAAGATTTTGACCTTTTTCAGAGGTGCGTATGGTTTGCTGCATAAGTGTTTTGGGAGATTCATCTTCTCTGGCAACATGGGGAGTCCCCATATGGATCTCATGTTGCGTCCTCTCGGCTCCGTCATAAGGCAATTCTTTAGCCAGTCGAGCCCCCAGCTCTTCATGATTTGATTCTTTCAGGAGGTGAAGGTGGTCGGATGATAGAATGGATGCAACACCACCGCTGATTGAGCACTGGAAGAAGATAGGTCACGATGTGCTATTCTCAAAATGCAGTCATCCACTACTGGCCTCTCCCCCTCTCTCTCTCTCTCTTTTTTTAGGAGCCTCTTTTGCTCCTCAACTAGCTTGTACTTTAAGGTTCTCTAATGTATTCCACTTTGCTTTGCATTCAGGGCTTTCTGATGTAAACATGCCTCGTTGAGGTCTTTTAATGAATAAATTACCCTTCTGTCATTTCTGTATACTCTTGTTTTCTTTCGCCGATGCTTTGATTTGAACCACTTGTGTGATTTGCGCATAGTCAAGAGAAGACATAGGCTATGAATTGCAATAGTTTCATATTCAGGCCAATCCTATGGCCAAACGAAAGAACGCATTAGTGTGAGAACCATTAAGTAAAATAATAAGCTCACATGAGAGCTGCAAAGCAAAGAGGCGAGTGATCTCGTGTTCGAATAAATGAGTGCGTATGAGAGCTACAACTTAATTTCACATGAGAGCTGCGAAGTAAAGAGGTGAGCGATCTTGTGCTTGAATAAATGAGTGCGCATGAGAGCTGTAACTTAATTTTGCATGAGAGCTATGAAGTAAAGAGGTGAGCGATCTTGTGCTCGGGGCGATCTTGTGCCCAAATAAAAGGTGATCGATCTTGTGGTCGGGGCAATCTTGTGCCTAAAGGGTGGCCGATCTTGTGGCTGGGGCAATCTTGTGCCTAAGGGGTTTATTTTACAGCGTCCCCTATGCCTTAGTGAAACCAAAGCTCAGCTGGTGAGTCATTTTCTAACGTCTCCACGCCTCAACGAGCACGTCTGCTACACTAGTTAGTCAGCGAGCCCGTAGCTCAATTGGCTAGGTCAGGTTATTTTAAGTGTCTTCACGCCTCAGTGAGCCCTCAGCTAAACTGGTTGGTCAGCGAGCCCGTAGCTCAATTGGCTAGGTCAGGTTGTTTTAAGTGTCTCCACGCCTCAGCGAGCCCTCTGCTAAACTGGTTGGTTAGCGAGCCCACGCTCAACTGGCTAGGTGAGTTTGTTTTAAATGTCTCCACGCCACAGTGAGCCCTCAACTCAACTGGTTGGTCAGTGAGCTCCCAACTCAACTGGCTAGGTGAGTTTGTTTTAAGTGTCTCCATGCCTCAGCAAGCCCTCAACTCAACTGGCTAGGTGAATCCATCAATTCTTTTTCAAAGTATTCCTCTTACGGGGAACTCTAATCAGATCAATTGTTTTAGTCATCATGAAATATGAAGTCTTTCACAATGTTCATGGTATATCGATCACACATAGACTGCGGATGGTGCTAGCATGATAAAAGAAGATTCAATATTAGTAATCGTATTCAAATGTTCATACAATTCAATAAACAAGTATAAGAGTTTAAAAGATTGTCTTGATAGTTAGAGATTGCTCTTGTTCGGCATCCCACCGAGATGATCCATGATGTGGCCTAGAAGACTGCACAATGTAATCACGTAATCGCCCTCTCTTGATGAGGTCCTCGATAGCGTCCCACAGTGCCCAACATTCCAAAGTGACGTGCCCGAACTTGTTGTGATACGCATAGAATTTTCTCTGGTTGAGTCTGGACTTTTTGGGAGTCTTCAAGGGTAGTGGCTTTCCAAAGTCCTTTTTATCCCTTTCCATTGCAAAGATCTTGTCCTGAGCATTTGACAAGATGCTGTACATGCTATGGTGAGTTTGGAGCAAGGGGTGTTTACCCCTGCTCTTTTTGACGGATTGAGATTCGGGGTTACCATTTTCGTTCCCACGACTACTTCTTCTTTTGCTCTGGGTCGAGCCACTTGTCTCATTTTTCTGTGAGCCGAAGGTCTCGTCCCATCTGACTTGTTTAGCGGCTCACTCGTAGAATTCTCCCAGGTCATCAACTGGGTGTTTATACAAACTTTTAAATAGTTTTCCTTCCCTACGTAGCCCCGCAGAGATGGCAGCCAAAATTGCTTCATCCGAGGACTTCTCAACATTATTGACCTCACGTCTGAAGTGAGTAATGTAATCTTTTAGCGCTTCCTACTTTCCCTGAAAGATCATGGCGAGAGGTACGAGGGCATGAGTTACTTCTTCAAAGCTCGATATTCATTGACGAACTTCTCCTGCAGTTCTTCCCAACTGCCAATGCTGTGAGCTAGGAGGCTCTTGAACCACATTCGAGGAATATTGCCCAAACTGGCAGGAAATACACGACATCTGACTGAGGGCCTACTAGCCTGGAGATCCATCTAGATGTTGAACAGGTCTAGATGGTTATACGGGTCGCTGTCTCCATCGTACAGTGGGATGGTAGGAACTTTGAGCTTGCATGAAAGGATCTCCTCTGTGATCCTCCTAGAGAAAGGGGTTCGTTCCTCAAAGCGACTGTGATCATTCTGAGTTCGAGGATGCCCCTCCAAGCGTTAGATTCTTTGAAAGAGATTTTCCACCCTAATGTCTGAGCCCCACGGTCCTTGGCTAGGGACCCGGTGGTTTAATTCACTGTCCCGACCATGGGAATGACAATGTGAAGTTTGGTCCTGACTACCTCCCCCAAAGCATCCAATCTCGGGTACGAGAGTTTTAACTCATCCCTGCGCATCCTGGCCTTGCATTTGGACCAGTGTCATGATGGTTTTGGTCAATTCCCCTAACATGTGCTTGAGTTTCTCCTGACGCTGGAGCCAGGTTTGTGATTCTCCGATGCTGTTGACTACGAGAGCCAATTGCATAGAACTGACTGAAAGACCAACTATTACTTCCCCGATGACGGGAGTGGCAGACAAGTCCGACGTTGAGATGTGACCATCTGGAGTGCGACATTGTGCTTTGGAAGCTCTAGTAGCTCTTCCTTTGGCCATTGCAACGAGAATGGACCAGAATAGGTGAGATCCCCATGGGCAATGCCAAAAATGTTGATGTCGAATTTTGGTTATGCTCCAAACTCTGGCCAGCGGGGGATTCTTATGGGATCTCAGGCCTACGTTCGATCTTGGTGTGATGAAATAGTAAATGAGCAAAGAAGGAAGGAAGAGCAAAGAGAATTGGACATTGATTTTGCATGGTTCGGCCAAATCTAGATCTTGCTGGACCCTACGTCCACGGGGAATATGATATATCAGTGAGATTACAATTGTTTTCTCTGTTTCGACAGAGTTTTAGCCCTTTACATTTTGGGGCTTTTTTCTTCTTCTTACCAGGTCCTCCTATTTATAGAAGGGGAGGGGTATATGCATTAATTACAAGCTACAACAGTGTTACATCAAACTATAAATAAAAAAGACAGAAAAGAGGCTACAAATTAGCTATCACTGAATAGGCTGTGGGGCTGGCTTCCCTATGTCAGCTATAGATTTATGCCTGCCGGTATCTGCTTCCTGGGTGGGAACGGACCAAGCGAAGTATTGGGCGCTATCGTGATGAGATAGCAGGCTTATGCGTAGCGATTGGTGTCTGACATACTAGTCCTGTGACCTCCTCGCTTGCTTGTAACGTCATTGGGTCGCTATCGGGGTAAGGAACCATTTTGCCCGAATGACTTTACTGCCTCATAGCCTCGCTGGTTAGTACTCACTTCGCTGTGTTGCTTTTGTCATGCTCGGGACCTTGACTCCCCGAGGTTAATATTTGTATATAACAAAAACAATAATAGAAAAGAAGTAGGTAATACAATACTAGTGTTTGAGATGAAAATCTCAAACTATCTAAGATAAACTGAATTGGTCTTGATCTAGAATTTTGAAAGACACTTAGAGATTTGATGAAGTAGAAGGAAATCCATGTTGATACTTTCCCAGAAAGATTTTGCACTTGAATAGATGAAGAATTGTTATGAAAAATAGTGAAAAATTGTTTATATATAATGAAAGAAGTTACGTTGTTACAACTATTATAACCTTCTATAATAGAATAATTAAATTTTAGTTTTTGCATCGATTATTGCATTGATTGCAGTCTATTTGTAAGTAACTCATCAGTGTGGTAATTAAAATGTAGTCTATTACACACAGTCTTCACATCGATTACTGCATTGAAGTATTTATTTTTCTTAATTTTCGATTTGACAAATGTTCTTTAGCAAATCAATGTTACACCAATGTATGTAGAAAATTATGAAGGCATACATCAAAGTATAAATCAAAGTATGAAGTAAAAAAATTGTCTTGTAAAATCTTGTTTTTCTTCAAATGATTTTTCTACCTCATTAAAGATTTCGATCAAAGATCAATTTAGTTTATTTATAGAAGATCTTATCAAAATAAAAACAAAAATAAATCCTAAAAACTAGTATTGAATCTTTTGCATTATAATTGCATTCCTTTGAAAGTTGAAAAACAAAATAAAATAAGTAGTGAAATATGATAATGATATATCAAATAATATTGACCACTTGCTTTAATTGTTTTTCAACATCAAAATTGAGAAGTATGAATGAGTTAGGCTAATAATTCTAACAATCTCCCCTTTTTTAATGTTGATAAACAATTTTAGATTGGTCTCAAAGTAAAAAAGGTTTATTTAACGCAGGGTACAAAATTTCTAAATTATTAATTTTTTTAATTTGTTAAAAGAATTTTTCTCCCCCTATTTAAGTGAATATAATATTTTGTAAAAAAAAAGGTTTGAAAAACTAAAATTTATGGAATTTTTGAAAAGTTTAAAAGTTTTAAACTTTTTGAAAAAAATTCATATTTCTACCCTTTTTGGCACATTAAAAAGTAATAAAAGAGTACCAAAATAAGAAAAAAAATAGAAAGTACTGATCAGAATTTGATCATTAAATCACATATCAACAAAAGATGTAAAACGTACATCACTGTAAATTTCAAAATGCTTTAAAAGATATCAAAATAATAAGAATAATTAAATCATCTTAGACTAAATACAACATTCAATCAAAATATTCACAAGAGTACTAAAATATTTATCAAATATTAGAATAACCAATAAATATTGAAATATCCAAAATATATCATAGGATACCTTCAATAGTAGAAATATCAACAAAAGGGATAATAGGGTCTAAAGGAATAAAATTCAAATGAACAAACTACTTAGGAGAGATCTCATTTAATTTTTGCATCTAAGCATCTTCATCTTACTGTTGCAGTCTTATTCTGATTTCTTCAACTTGATTATTTAGTAGATTATGTCTTTTTATTCAACTTGTTTTCAATTTTATTAACTTTTTCTTCTAACATTGACATTCGTTCTTCCATTGCGTTGAACCATGCATCTTGACATTCAGTTATTTTATTAATTTTTTTCATCATGTGTTTGTGCATGCGTTCAATCAGTGTAGAAAACCCATCTTGTGGAGATGTGAAGCAGTAATCATTGTCATTGCATTTGGGCGTAAGGCCAAAGATTCATTTGAAAGTTTTATTTTTGCTTTTGTGAAAAATAGGGTTAAGAACATTCTGTATGGAACATATCCAATATCTGTTCTTTTTAAACAGTTACTCAAACATTTTAGAATAAAATATGAAAAATTAAAATCAATTTGATTTTTAATAATTCACATCAAGAATAAATCATCTTCCATTACCTGAGTAAAATTGGTGACCCTTAATAGTATAAATTTGCACAAAGCATAGTGTAGGATCTAATCTTCGGGTGACAGGCCAGTTATGAGCAGTCTCCCACTACCATCTTTTGGGGGTGGAGTAGGGAAACAACATCATAACTGCCAGTTTCTTACTATATTCATCGATGGATCCTACAATAAGCCTTGGCATAAAGTTATCCATTTCAAATTTGTTTGCAAAAATCTCAGAATCAATGATAATGTGCTTTCGCATTACATAACAAGACAGATTGCCATTAGCATCTGCTAGGTTGGAATAAAACATCTTCACCAGCCTAGGGTAGGCTGTACCTTTGAAAATCAGAAACTTTTCAGATTATATTTAGAAAATAATTCAACCAAATGAGTAGGTTTAAATAATTGGGCACTAAAACATTTTAAGGGTTCAATCTTTCTATTTTCAAAGGTAAGGTAAGATTCATACTTGTTTTGGGACATGAAGAATCATTCCTCTTTATCTGACTGAGTAGGTCTAATTGGAGATTTGTCCTTTTGCTTTGCTTGAATCTTGAAGTGTATGGCCATTGTTGATGAAGTAGTTAGAAGAAACAATTTTTGGTGTTTAGGGTTTTTGGGGGTAGATTTTGGGAATTTTGATTTTTGGATGTTTTATGAGAACTTGATCAGTCAAAGTGGTAAAGAAGGGTGATTTTGGCATTTCAATTGAAAAAATTTGCTAGAAATTGGTTGGAAAATGGAGATTTCTGAGATTGTAGTGGAGAGATGCTGAGAGAAAACATAGCAGCGATTTGAGGTTACTATAGCAAATAAAATCGGCTTCGATGTCGATATATATAGTATAACACTATGCATCGATGTGGCATCAAAGTAGAAGGTTAAAAGTCACATGCATCAATTTTTACATCGGTGTATATAAAAAAAAACTAGTAGAGATACATCAATTACTACATTAGTATGAAAGGTTTTAGTTTTTCTAAAGTATTTTCCTAAAATTTTAATCAAAGGATTGTCTCAAATTACTTTATGTTTTCAGGCTTTTTCTCTATTCTTGCAAAACAAATTTAGTGATACCTTTGAAGCTTAAGTCAGTGTTTGTAAAATACAAAACAAGCATAAGAAATAAGCAGATTACAAAAAAAAAAAAATAAATAAAGGGGAGTTTATCACAATTCATCTAGCAACTTTTTTATGGAGAGTTGTTTTCTCTTTGCTTACATATATGCTTGCAAAATTCAAATCAAATAGATTTGGTGGATAACCAATGGGATTTGGGTCCAAACATATTAGTGTAAGAAGCAGAATTTTTGTTAAATCTATAATTAGCAACATTTGTATTTGACAAGTACACCTTAGGTAACCAAACAATAGCTTTTCATTGGGTTTCAATACATATGTTCCATTTTTATATGGGCAGTATTTGATATGGTGGCCTTTGTGATTACAATAATAGGAGGTAATCTATCTAGGATTCCTATTTGATTTTTTCTTTTTATATTGCTTAAATCCTAAGCCACTTTTATTTTGAAAATATTTTTGACTATCTAGTATATTATTCAATTATGCATTGCTGTCTAAAAATCTTTGCAAACTCTTAATCATTACTAAGATTGACACTATAACAGTTATCTTCATTTGATTAGACATAGTCTTTGGTGTCACCTAAAATACTAGAAGAGCTAGAAGTTGGCTATTGATGCAAAATTTCTTGCACAAAATATTCCTTTGTAGAAATGAAGGCCAAAAAGGCTACAATTCGAGATTGGCTTTATAGAAATTGGTTGGTTCTTGCCTTAACATTCTTATAAAAATAGGGGCTTTCTTCAAACCATTTCATAATTTCATATTTGTGGGCTTTATTTGCACATTTGTTGGATGCCCAACATTTGACAAAACCTCTTATTTGGAGTGTTGGTAATTTGGAATGAGGATTCTCCTTGGAATATTGGATCCTAAAAGTATACTTATAGTAAAATAATTTTTGAGTAAAACTACAGAATAATAGGAAGATTCCCATAATTTAAGTTATTGAAATAAGAATGAAAAACTTCTCATCCTTCCTTGACATTTTGGGGAAAAATCTCAAGAATTGTTCTGAACATATCCCACCATTTAAAAACCAATTTGAAGAAAAACAACCATAATGCTTTTAATTTTTATTTTGAAAATAAATTGAATTGTACCAATCCTTTTGATGGTCCTAGTATATAAAACCAATTAGATCATAAGGCATAGAAAATTGCTTTGGTTGATGAGGACTTTGTCCCTAATCATCTATGCAAAATCAACTCATTTGAAAAGTCATCTTCATTTTGGATTCTATTTCAAAATCATAGGTTCTTTATCAGATGATGAACAAAAGAAGATCTATCTCCAAATACTTATGTAGACTCTAGATAAACGCTTAACCTCTTACAAATAGCCTTTAAAAAAATAACTACAACCTTAAAAATATTTTGGAAAGATTCAACTTAAAATGTACTAAAACTGAAATGCCACAAGTTTTACAATATGAAGTCATTCTTCTCAAAATAGAGATAAAAGAAATAAAAGAACAACAATAATACTATTATCTGGTTATTTCAAACCTTCAAGAAAACAAAATAAAAAAATAAAGAAAAGGAAGAGGAAGATATCACAAAGAATGATTCCAAAGAATGATTTATAGGGTTTCGATTAAAAAAATGGTATACTCATATTAACATAATCATAAAAGATGAATGTACAATTGAATTAGTTTTCTTATTCAACAAAGTGCTAATCTCAATCATATATAGGAAGGTTTAATACCAAGAAAATACTTTGAAAAAACAAAAGAAGTTTTAAGATGTGCAAATGGATCTAAGTTATAAATCAATTATAAATTTTTGGATGCAGCAATAGAAAGTTCATCTTTCAAACTTAATACATCATTTCTATTAGTACGAAATGTGACAAGCAAGATAATCTTAGGATCTTCATTCATACAAAAAATCTTGCCATTTTCTAGAACTAATGAAGGAATAGTTATTGAACACCTATGACAAAAAAATGTTTTTCAATTCATAAAAAACAATTTTAAAAGACTTAAATATGGTAGAATGTAAGGAAACCAAATAAATTGTCTTCATGAAGAAATCTCCTTCAAAAGGATAGAACAATAATCGATTAATCCAATTGTTTAGGGAAAAATTAAATCTATAGATACCAAAATTCACTCTCAAATTTGTTCAGATTTTCCAAATGTTTTTTGGAAAAGAAAGCAACATATGGTAGATTTACCATATGAAAAAGAGTTTTCTAAAAAATAAATACCCACCAAACTTAACCTAATACAAATGAATCAAGAACTTTTAGAACAGTGTCAAAATGAAATTAATGATCTCCTCACAAAATGAATTTTATGTTAATGAAATATAAAAAGAGAACGAGAAACATTAAGGTTTGTAATTAATTACAAACATTTTCAATGGATTCTATATCCTATTCCAAATAAAAAGGATTTGCTCAATCATTTACATTCTATAAAAGTTTTCTCAAAGTTTGATATGAAATCAGGGTCTTGAAAAATTTAAATCAAACCTGAAGATAGATATAAAATAATATCTACAGTTCCATTTAGTCAACATGAATGGAATATGATGTCTTTTGGTCTAAAAAATGCCTCTTTAGAGTTTCAAAAGTTTATGAATGAAATTTACAATCCTTTCACAAAATTTATTATTGTTTATATTGATGATATTCTTATTTTCTTTGAGAACATTGACCAACATTTTAACCAGCTTAATGTTTTCTTAGAAATTACTCAAAAGAACGGGCTTGCAGTCTCAAAGACAAAAATATCCCTTTTCTAAACAAAAATTAGATTTCTTGGTCATTACATATTCTAAGGAAGAATTATTCTAATTGAAAGAGTAATTCAATTTGTTGACACGTTTCCTTATGAAATTATAGATAAAACTCAATTGCAAAGCTTTTTGGGATGTTTGAATTATGTTTATGATGTCTTTCCCTAAATGTCCAACAATATAAAACCTTTGCATGATCGGTTAAATAAAAACCCTCCACCTTGGATGGATATTCATACAAATATTATTAAACAAATTACATTGCATGTTAAATGCCTTCCATGCTTATTTAACATCTGCTTTAATTATTTTAGAAATAGATGCATCAAACATAGGATATAATGGTATTCTCAAGCAAGTCAAAAACAATAGGGAGCATGGCATTGCATTTACATCAAAGCATTGGAATCATACCCAACAAAATTATTTTACCATCAAAAAAGAAAATTTTGCCATTATTTTCTAGATTAACAAATTTCAAAGTGATTTATTAAACCAAAAGTTTCCTGTTTGAGTCGATTGTAAATCAGTAAAAGACATTTTGCAAAAGGAAGATAAAAACCTTACCTTAACACTAATATTTGCTAGATGGCAAGCGATTTTGAGTACTTTTGATTTTGAAATTAAATATATCAAAGGATCTTTGAATTCTTTTTCTAACTTCCTTACTCAAAAATTTCTCTAGGAAAAAATATTGCTAAAAAAGAAAAAAGAAGATGACAAGAATCCACATTCAAATTTGAATTCAAAAATAGACACACCAACTAAATCAATAGATAAAAGGAAGCAAATACAAGACTTTCCATCAAATATCCCCAAATCTACTACCAAATTGCAATCCATAGAAGAATACCATTTACTAATAGAAACCTTGCAAAGAATAGCCACCTAATTTCTTTGTCTCTAATTGAAAAGTCATGGGTAGATATTGTCGATGAAGCATGTGTTAAATCTTTGCTCCTTAGTCAATTAAAAATCTTGCAAGCTATTGTGGGTATTTTCAGTACTGAACAAATAGGCTACTAAAAGCCCAATGGATAGACTTAGCTGACAAGGGCCCAACTCATCCAGGATTGAGGTAGTCGGACCAAGACATCAGGTCACTATATATGAGCTAAGGTTAATGGTCAACATAGGTCAAAGCAGCAACCTCAGGCCATGAGAACAAGGCCTAGCTTGTAGCTCTAAGCACACATCCTTAACCATTAGGAAGATCTATTCAGTCTCTTATTTTAGCAAGAATCTATTATAATAGTTGATCCTGATCAATTATGTAATCCTAATCAAGTCATAATACTTTCCTATTATAGATTTACATTCAAACTATAACCCTCCAACCATTATAAAAAGGGATGAAATTATTATACATGACACAATCAATAATCAGATATGAAGCACTCAATAAAGAGTAATAAAAAACTATGGATGTAGGGGTCAACTGACTTTAGCCGAACCACATTAAAAACTTCCTAGTGTCTCCTTGTTCTTCCTCTCTCTCTCTCTCTTTTTCTCTTTTTAAATTCAATCTGTAGCTTAGAATTCAAGACTTGGATTGACTGGATTCGATCGTCAATATTTTGGCACTAGGAGGAAGGCCCTAAACTGCATTCACCTTTACTTTTTGATGGCTAAAGGAAGAACCACTAGGAGTTCAGATACTACAGTTGGCTAACCAGATGTTCACATGGAACAATAGAAGGATCTAGTTTTCCCTATGGCAGGCACTTCCACTATCCCCACCATAAGTGTTACGATCGACATATCCCTAGTAGCCCCACACCATCTTGCTATTATTGACAGAATAGGTCGGGGGCACTGCGAAGCTCTCCAACAGCCATAGGAAGTAACTCAGGAAAAGAGGCCAACCAGAGATGTACATCAGCATACTCATTCAGTTCGTTCTACCAACTCATGACCAAGGACAGAGGTCTATCAAGCTCGTGAGGATGATGAAGGAAATCATCAACTACGTGGGCATTCACATCAATCTAAAGGCTCAAATAGGACTAATCAAGGACATTTCTCACATCAAAACTCATCGGGCCATAAGTGGAGAAAATGTAGAACCTCAAATCACCACTTCCTTGAGAAGAAGAAGAGCCAGCCTTCTTCAAACCATTAGTTTGAGTCTCAAGGCCTTATGGTAGTGAAGCTGCTTCAAAGGATAGAGCAATTAAAACAACGTCCTTAGACTCAAGATTGCTAAGATTGCTATGAGGGGAGGACATTGTTCACTAGAGAGATCGAGAAAGAGCCACTCCCTCATAGGTTTAAAATTCCCACTATCCCACAATACAATGGGGATAGTGACCTATACAACCACCTGGATGCATTCAATGTACAAATGGATCTCCAGATGACCAATCCATTAGTTAAGTGTCGTGGCTTCCTAACCACTCTAGGAGACATACCTCAAACATGGTTTAAGAATCTCATAGCTCATAATATTGATGGTTAAGAATAATGCTAGAGGAGATTCATTAACTAGTATAAGGCACTAAGAAGCCAGCTCGAACTACCCTACCATCTCGTGATAGTCTTTTAGTGAAAGAATGAATCACTAAAAGACTAAATTATCTGGTTCAGATATAAGGTCAATAATGTAGAGAATCTCTTAGATGAGAGCATATACAAGTCTCTAGTGAAGGGCCTGGGTGAATTTTATATATGAGCTGCCTAAAAGAACAGGTGGGAAGAAACCTTTAGCCTTAAAAGGTCCATAGACAAGGCAAATATCACCAACCAAATTAAAAAGAGTAGCAATGCCAGGAACAACAAGGAGAGTCAGGATGATGACCTTTAAAACCAAGTCACAAAGAAGGCCAAGAATGAGCGATCTTGGTGTAAAGATCACAACAAAAGCTAAAGCATCTTGTTAGATACTCAAGAAAGGATCTTTGTGACAAAAAAGGGTAGGAAGGATTTTGAGAAGCCTAACCCATAAAGACTCCTATAGGTTCAGAAAAGTGGACAAATATTATGCTTATCACGATGAAATAAGGTATAATACTTTGGAATGCAAGGCACTCAAGGCTACAATTAAGGATTTGATCAAGAAAAGTCATCTAAAAGATTATATGGTACGACCTACAGAGCAGTGACCTCAGCAGCACCAACAATCGGTACAGCACCCTTTGTAAGAACTATATTTACCATTCATGGTGGGCCATATATTACAAGTGCCTCAAATAGGTCATATGGATACTACGTGCAAGAAGCAAATCACATCTTGTTCATAGGACACAATGAATTTGAAGTTCCTACTAAAAAAGCAAGAGTGACCTCAGATAGCTTACCTTTAAGAGGAAGATGCATGAGGAATACATTCTCCCAATAATGATATATTAGTTATCCAAGCCAGAATTGATAATACCATGCTACAAAGAATTATGGTCGATACGAGCAGCTCAGTGAATGTGATGTACAAAGAGTGTTTTGAACAAATGGGCTTAAGCACATGTCAACTAAAGCCTTCCCTGGAGCCCCTTTATGGCTTTACAGGAGATGTAATAGTGCCAATATGGCAGATCAAGCTTCCCATCATTCTTGGGGATTTAGGTCACCAAGCTACTATACTACCGTATTGGCAGATTTTCTTATTGTCAACTATTCCTCAGCATACAATGTGGTACTAAGCTAACCAATAATGAATGAACTAGAAATGGTCACATCAACCAAGGCACCTGCACTTACCATTAGATTCCTAACTCCCAATGGAATTGGATGTGTGTAAGGTGATTAGCACATACCCTGACATTGCTATAAGGATGTAGTTAAGTTAGGGATAAGAGGGAAGAAGTTAATGTGGATTTTGGTGGAGAACCATGAGCTATGAGCACAACAGGGGTCAATGACAATCTCAACACTTGTGAGGTGGATACAGACAGAGCAATTGGTCCAATGGAGGAGCTCGAAGATGTACAGGTTAGTGAGGTAGATGTTAAGAGGTACCTCAAGTTAGGAAAAAACATGTCCCAGGATGTAAAAACCTAACTAGCTAATTTCTTTAAAGAAAACCCGGATGTTTTTGCTTGGAACCATGAGGATATGCTAGGAATTAATCCTCAAATCATGTCACATAAGCTCAACATCAATCCTTATCACAAGCCAATCTTCCAGAAGAAGACGCCAATGACTGCTCAGTGATACATATCTCTCAAGGAAGAAGTGCATAAGCTTTTGGCTAACAAGTTCATCCAAGAAGCTTACTACCCAACTTGAGTGGCCAATCTTGTGCTCGTAAAAAAGAAGAATGGGAAATTGAGAACTTGCATTGATTTTACTAACTTCAACAAGATGTGTCCAAAGGATAGCTTCCCCCTACCTAGGATTGATAAGCTTATGGATGCAACTGCTGGTCACCCACTTCTTAGCCTCATAGATGCTTACTTGTGGTATAATCAAATCCCTATGAATCCATAAGATAAGCAACACACATCATTTATCACTAACCATAGGATATGTTGTTATAAGGTGATGCCCTTTGGATTGAAGAATGTAGGAGCAACCTACCAGCAGTTAGTCAATATGATGTTGAAAGAATAAATCAGGAAGACAATGAAGGTTTATGTAGATGATATACTGGTAAAGTCTAAATAGGCTACTAACCATGTCCATGATCTGGGAGAAATATTCCAGATTCTTAGGAGGTATTAGATGAAGCTAAATCCCTACAAGTGTGCTTTTGGGGTGGCTTCAGGAAAGTTCTTTGGATTCTTAGTCAACAATAAAGGAATTGAGGCAAATCTAGAGAAGATTAAAGCACTTGTCGATATAAAATCCCCTACTACAATCAAGGATGTATAGAGCCTTAATGGCCAAGTGGCAGCACTCAGTAGATTCATCTCCAAAGTGACAGATAAATGCATCCCATTCTTTGATGTGCTAAAAAAAGTGAAAAAATTTAAGTAGACTAAACAGTGTGAGTTCACTTTCCAATAACTGAAGCAATATATGGGCCAAGCTCCTCTCTTATCCAAACCAAGGGAAGGTGAGAAGCTCACTATTTACTAGGAGAATCCCAGCACACTCTCAGTGCAGCACTAGTATGGGAAGAAAGTGGAACTTAGTTCCCAGCCTATTATGTAAGCAAAAAGTTGCTAGATGCTGAAACAAGGTACTCATAGATGGAAAAACTTGCTTACTGCCTTGTGGTAGCATCAAGGAAATTGCAACCTTACTTCCAGGTATATACTATAGAAGTGCTCACACAATTCCCACTTAGGCATATGCTACAAAAGATAGATACCTCAAGTCATTTGCTCAATTGGGCAGTCAAGCTAGCTCAGTTTGACATTAAGTACAAGTCCAAGCTAGTAATAAAGGGGCAAGCCTTAGTGAATTTTGTTGCAGAATTCATAGGGCCTATAGGATGAGAGATAGAGGCCTCAAAGGCCCCATATTAGGAATTGTATGTTGATGGTTCATCAAGTGAGAAAAAGGCTAGGGCAAGAATGCTTTTGATCAACCTAATATTACACAAAATCCTCTGCATGTAAAGATTTGGTTTCTAGGCCACAAATAATAAAGCTAAATGTGAAGCATTATTAGCAGGACTCAATCTAGCAAGGGAGATGTGAGCTAAAAACCTAAAGATATTTAGTGATTCCCAGCTTATAGTTTGTCATGTGCAAGGTGAATACCAGACAAGAGGTTCAAAGATGGCCATCTACCTTCAAGAAGTTTAGGAACTTCTAGGTTCTTTCTAGCAATATGAGATCAATTAGATCCTATGAGCTTAGAACATGTATGCACATGCATTAGCTTGCATGGCTATAACCAAAAATGCAGATTTCTTAGGGACTTACCCAGTAGAGTTCCTTCCATCACTAAGCATAGAGTGAAAATATGCTGTAATGGCAATTGCCATGGCACATGACTCATGGATGGGTCCGATCTTTGATTTCCTATAAGACAATGAATTACTAGAAGATAAGATAGAAGCACGTCAATTGTGAGCTCAAAAAGCCAGATATTGCATCTATGATGACATGTTGTATAAAAGGAGGTTTTCAACCCCACTCCTAAGGTGCATAAATGGTCAAGACTGTGACACTATCCTGAAGGATATCCACACTAGCCCTTCCAAGAATCATATTGGGGGCTATCTTTAGCTCAAAGAGCATTCTAGTAAGGATTTTATTGGCCCACAATGAAATAGGACACCATCAACCTCATCAGGAAGTGCGATAAGTGTTAGAGGTTCACCAAGGTCCCATGAGCTCCACCAACCTACCTGCAACAAATGGCCGATTCATGGCCCTTCATGATCTAGAGCATACTTGATTAGACCACACCTGATAGGCCGTAGGAAGTGCAAACAAGTAGTGATGGCTATAAACTATTTCACCAAGTGGGCAGAGGTGAAGGAACTGGCAAAAATCTCTTCCCATAAAGTTGAAAAGTTCATATAGGCTAATATTATTTGCAAGTTTAGAGTCCCTCAGCAAATCATGACTGACAACGGGACTCAATTTAATAGCAAATAGTTCATCAGGTTCTATAACAATCTTAAGGTCATGAAGAGTTTCTCAATCATAGACCATCCTTAGGCCAATGGACAAGTTGAGGCTATCAGTAAGACTATCAAGCAGATCCTAAAGATGAGGTTAGAGGCTAGGAAGGGTGTGTAGGTAAATGACCTACAAAAGGTGCTTTGCGCTTATAGAACCATAGCTCGGAGCACCATAGGAGAAACCCTTTTCTTAATGGTATATAGATCTGATGCCATAATCATAACTGAGCTCTAGGTAACTTCACAATGAAAAGCTACCTTAAATTTGGAGAATAACAATTAGTTGCTCACTGCAAATCTCGACTATGCAGAAGAGACAAGAGAAGTAGCTCACCTCAGAGTCACAATCTATCAGCAATGGGCCACTAGATACTACAACAGGAAGGTCTGAGTTTGGCACTACAAAACTAGTGATCTCATGTTATGCCTCATCCTTCTTGAAGCTCGCAAGGCTTGTGATGGGACATTAGGTCCTAACTGGGAGGGCCTATACATAATCAAGGAAGATTTGGAAAATAGGGAATATCACTTGACAAACATGAATAGAGCTGAAGTCCCTCAAGCTTGGAATGTTGAACATCTCCACCTATATTGTCAATGAATTTGAGTTTGACTATCTAACCCTGTAATATTGTTTTTAAAATTTTTATGACTGATTACTAACTTTTGAATAAATTTTCAATAGAGTACTATTCCAAAAGCAAACACTTTCCCTTCTACTCCGAAAGCAAACTATTGCCCTTTTACTCCGAAAGCAAGCACTTGCCCTTCTTCTCCAAAAATGAATGATCACCCTTCTACTCCAGAAGCAAGAATTTACCCTTCTACTCCAAAAGCAAGTTATCACCCTTCTACACCAGAAGCATGTTATTGTCCTTTTAGTCTAAAATGGGCATTCATGTTGACAAATTAAGACATTGTTCACTAGCTAATGTGCAACCTACTGGACACTCATTGCTAGCTGAGGTGCAAAATGCTGAGCATTCAATTTGGCATATTAACAAAGTCATTGTTTGCAAGCTGAAAAATATTAATGTGATCGATTGGACATTTAACTTGGTTAATATTTTTTAAGCTATGATTTACAAGAGTCCTTTCATGCCAACTTACAAATCTTCTTTGATATATTGAACATTTAACACAATGCACTTGGAAAAGCATGGAAATATGGAAAATTCATTAAAATCCTCACTTAACAAGGTGAATGTACATGTGAGGGTTCAAAATACATATCAAATAAGCCTACAATTGTCATGGCCTATGAGGAAGACTGGCCTTTAGAAGTTGTGCTCTAGGTTGGAGGGTCCATATATGGGGTGAATAGGTCACCCATCATTTAATCACTAGTAGTTTGATCACCAACAGTTTCAATGACCTAAGAACTACTCTCTCTCTCTAAATTAGGTCCCAAGCAAAAGAAGCTCCACCTGTTGATTATAAATCCCTATTGGGAGAAGCTACCTTCCTATCCCCCCCGCAAAGCCCTTAATGGCCTTAAGAATGTTCCCTCTAAAAAAGGAAAAATCCATCTCTAAATGCTTCTCCCACAAGATGAATAAAAAGTAGTGGTGGCTTCAAACACTGCCTCTTCTTTAACTTTTGCAACCTGCATGGTGGTCTCCACCTTAGCTTGAGTGACCTCTTCCTTCAACAGAGTAACTTCATCCCTGGCTAGAGAAGATTCATTCTTGGCCACCTTGTATTTCTTTTTAGAAACCTCAATGCATTGCATTATTGCATCTAGTTCAACCTTTACTCTCAACAGCTCATCAACCACCTTATTGAGGCCTGAAGTAAGGCTAGACATGGCAACCTCATGATTTGCTACCTCATGACAAAAAGCTTCCTCTGCTTCTTTCCTTGCAACCTTGGTTTCTCTAGTTCTCTCGTTCAACTCCAACATTTCAGCGCTCATGGTGGTCAGGTTGCTTTCAACTTTTGTTTTCTCCTTATCGTAGGCCAAGAGCTCACTCCTCAACTTTACAACCCCTAACATGCTTTGAAAAATAAAATAGACAAGTTAGATTACAATGAGAAGAGAGAGCCAACATCAAAGGGCTTTACTTACCAGCAGGCCATAACTAGCTATTTGGCCCATCAATCCCTCACTCGTGCACTACTCTGACTCTAGTATTTTGGTACGAGACCCTAAGATCTGATCCACATTCTACTAGAGATGCCAAAATACTCTCCCATCTTTGGGCCAAGACTGGTAGGTTGCTCCTCAATCTTATCCTTAGGTGCCACTTCTTCTGTAGCAACAACAGCCCACTTCACTTGTCTACTGTTTGCTTTTTAGTAGGGAGATTAGATAGGAATGTGACCACCTCAACCACCTCAAGATGAGAAGTGGGAGCTAGTACCAATGAGGGTGCTACTACTATGGCTAGAGAAGATTGACTTGTAGTAGTAGGGACTATAGTAGTAGCAGGAGCTGATGAAGTCGTGGCATCAGCACAACTAGCAAACCTAATAGAGCAAGAGGTTTGAGGCATTCAAAGGTTGAGCCTTAACATATTTTTTATATTCATCAAAATTTAGTTAACTGACATCCCTAGTTTGGTTAGCTCCGATATCCTTAGTGGGTTGATGTTTAAAATTGGAGTAAGCTTGTGTGAACATAGGAGATCCTCATCAAATTTGAAATCATTCTTAAGATCATCCATAGCAACGAACTAGCCCAGCACTTCAACCTCCTTGTTAAGAAAATATTTCACACATTTAATTGTCCTCTCACTTAGCATTTTAAGGTCCAAAATTGGCTTAATTCAGCTGTGTTAGCATGTATTTATGATTTTGTGTCAATTGGTTCATTAGAAGAAATTTTATAGTTTTCGGCCATTTTGAGCAGTTTCTGTAATCTGGTCACAACTTGAGCTACACTTGTCCAATTGATGTGATTCTTGTATTTTAGGAAAGCTAAGACATAGAACTACAACTTTTATGTAGACTCTAAGGCTGAATCACACAATTGGCTTTCTAAAATTGGAGTTGAATTCAAGATTAGAATACTATGTCAGGTCGCCTAATGTATGTGCACTAATCAAACCATAATTGGATTTATAGAGGTTCAATTGAGGTGAAACAAAGCCCAAATGGAAGCTGAGACATAAGACCACATTTTCTATGCAGACTTCTTGAGCTAAAAACATCATTACAGGCATGCAAAAAGAGCTGCAATAGAGAGGTAGAAATGTTGTGAAAATGGGCTCTGTAGAATTGGACTTCCAAGGCCCCCAATTGGCGTGGATCTTGAGCCTAAACGACCATCCTTTGATCCGACAAACACTCAGCTAGGTGGAGACTTGAAAGTTAGAAGAAAAAGCAAGGAATGTAGTCTACATTAAGAACACAACACACAATGGCAAAGGTAGTAGACTACACTAGCCATCATGCCTACTCACCTACCAGCTATCTTTTCTTCTTTTTACCCTTGCAAAGCCATTTTGCTAGGAAGCTTTTTAGTTCAATTAGTTAAGTTTTTAAGCTTTTCTTAGAGGGAGTTTTGGGAGGCAGAGAGCAAAATTTTGCTTTCCTCTTTTTTGTAACTTTCTACCTTCAATGGAAGGCTAAATTTGTAACCAATCAAAGGGATTAAGACTTGAAGATCAATGTTGAGATTCTAGTTTCACATTGCATTCATTTGTTTATAATTTCTTATCCTTTTTTCTTTGTTTTTACTGTGATATCTGAGTTGAATGGATCCATTTGATTTAGATGTTAATATGATTATTGAGATTTTAATAATCATCTTTAGAAGAGAATA
>JANHAO010005837.1:0-22132 GCA_026873985.1 Saraca asoca | reverse complement strand
GAGTTTGCTTAGCCTAAGGGGAGAAGAAAATTTTGAATTTCACAGCCCTTTGCTGCCCCTTAAGCCAAGGAAACCTAACACATATATCTATAAAGTGAAATGTTATTGTTCATCTCAATCTAAAAGACTTATATGACATGAGTGAATTTGACGATGATGATATATGCGAGCATGAACCATTTATTAAACAAGAGCTAAGCATTTTTTTTTAGAATGATGATGGGAATATTCAATTGGCAAAGGAAGAGGAAGATGATCACATGGAAGGCCTTAATCTAGTATCCAATGTCAAGGAAGATGAGGATGTGTTAGAATATGCTTCCTTCATAATACTTCTTTTTTTGTGTGGTTTTTCTCAATTAGATTCACAATTTGTAAGTTTTCATTAATCATGATTTGTCTCAAAGTAGAAAGACTTAGTTTGAGAATTTACATGTATAATTGCATTATTTGTAGTTTTTCCCGATGTGACTGAAATTAGTCTAAGATTCTTGTATAATGTGCTAATACATACTATTTTATAATCTATTTTGTAGAAATGCCTAAGTTAGTACTCTAAGAGTTGGGCACACAGGGAGTGTCTAGTACCTACCTATCTCCTCCACAGCCTTCACAGCCTATTCAGCCTACCTAGCCTACACACTCACATGACCCACACAGTCTACACAGTCCCAACCCATTCAGCTTACTCAACCTACACATTCCACACAACCCACACAATCCACACACTCACAGCCCATTCAGCCCACCCAGCCTAGCCATCTCATTGGACCCACACAATCCACACATACACAACCTATATAGCTCACCCTCCCCACCTAGGACATGCAGCCTAATGCTCATGCGGGTGATAAGATGGGTGATAAGCTGCATGATGTTGATGCTCCTAGTGCTAGGAAGAGTAGGCCCAAAATTGGATGGTAATGCAATGTGATAAGTAACTATAATGTATCATTTTCTTATGTGTTTGAGTTAATATTACACTAATATTTTGTATTCCTTCTGCATAGATAAGGATGGTGTGGCCAAGGCCAAGAAGCACTAAGTCAATCAAGTTTGGAGCTTGGACAAAGGAAAAATAATAGTTGGAACAGACAATCTTGATCAGCCCATTGGAGATGAATAAGGTATTTTTTTTAGGCGTAATAGGTCATTTGGCAGGACCAAATATGTCATCGATTACGAGGCCTGGCCAGACATACCAGACTCAATTAAAGATGATGTATTCAACAGATTGGTGATAGCATGCAATAGAACTACTTTGGTATTTACAATTCATATTTCATTCTAATATTAATGAATTTCTTTTGTCACAGTTGTATTTTCAATTTAAAAATAATGAAATATCAAGTAATTGGAAAGCAATGACGAGACTTTAAAAGAGCCTTGTATAATAAGCATTATGACCCTAGCTTGACTTGGGAACAAAATATTGAACACAACTGCCCAAAAGGCATTTCAAGAGAACAATGGAGAGGCTTGATCCTGATCCAGAATAAATAAAGACATAAGGTTAGTAGTTTATTTAATTCTAGAATATAAAAATTATTGAATTTAACTATTCCTATACCAATGGCTGAATGAGTAACTGAGTTTTTTATGTAGGAAATGTGTAGGTAGAATGCATGGAATAGAAGCAAGCAGACCATTCCTCATACTATAGGGTCAAAAACATTTGCATTGAAAAAGGATAAAATGGTAGTATAGCCATCTAATTTAAGCTCTTGCAGTTAAGATTTGCTTATGAAATAACTTTTTTTTCCTTATTTAAATGACAGGTGAAAGAGAAATAAGATTCTATTAGACGAGTAGAGTTATGGGATGCTATCTATAGGAAAAGTGATGGTTCATACGTGAAAGATGAGACAAGGAGCATAGGGGTGAGGATTCATTGAAAACTTTATTAATTTTGAAACTGTAATCAATTGATATTATAACCTATGTTTTGTTCTTTACATAGAAAAAATTACAAGAAGCCTCGAGCCAAGATGACCAAACACACATTTCAATACTTTCCCCAAATGATGCTTTTAGGCAAGTGTTTAGGAAGGAGCACCCAGGTTATGTTCGAGGACTAGGCATAAGTGTTTATCCCACAAGCATGTTTGGGAGCAGTTCTCAAAGAGGAGGTGGCATCCACTTTAGCTATTCATCGGGCACCGATCCTATGAACCAAGAAGAATTTGATAGGCTTAAATCAAAGCTATATCAAAATAAGTAGGAATTGGCTAAAACACAGGCGCAAGTGCAAGCCATTATAGACTACATTAAGGCGATGGGTGGGTGCATTCCACCCTATTTGTCTAGTCAACCACCTACTGACCAACAGATATAACTTTGTCATATGATATCTTTTAGGATTGCTGATGCGTTATGTTGAAAAATATTGCCTACTAAATTTGTGTATGGATGCTTATCTATTGTGATTGTGACAACTAAGTTATTTTAGTGTAGATTATGCAAGTTAAAAGAGTATGATGAATAGAAATAAGCTTTGGACATAGGTTGAAAGGATATATGTGCTTAATTTCTAAGGCACTCATCGATTTTCTGTGAAAAATGGCAGAAAGAATAAACACACTTTACAAAATCTGAAACAAGAATCTAGAATAATTGACACCCAAATTACAAAGTTAGAACAAAGGATCTGTTTACAGTGGCATCTCAGGTTAGCTTATCCGACTCAAATAGCTGTACCTCTATTTTGCATTTCTGCCCTTTTGTTTTCTTTTGCTTTTCTTATCATTTGTGACCTGCCTGAGTCATAGCAAAGCTTAGGAATCTAAATTTTAGGTTAAGCCTGTTGTATGGAATTGACAAAAGCCAGAGAATTAGCTTCAAATATTATCTTATTAGAACAAAAAAAAGGCATATTTATTGGCCTATAAATTATCGGTTGTGTAAGTAGGTCTTCCTTGTGCTCGTGTGTTTTGGATTAGTAAATGATGAGTTCCTTGTTTAAGTAGAAGTAAATGTGATAAGGTGCACATGTACAAAATATTGTCTATCTGGAAGCAGTTAGCTTTCACTATTGTTGTTGAATGGTGACAACTAGCAATGTTTGCAATTATCTACACAATCATCTGTCTGGAAATTCTTGACATTGAACATCATAATCCATAAATCTAGCAATGTTGCAGTTACCTACTCATCTATGTTCATTGTGTAAAGGATTTACAAATTGCTCATTTTCTTGATCTTAATCTCTCTTGTAACATTTGTCAAATGATGGTCACGTCAATTTTATGCTGAATGAATGCTCTAGGGAGAGTTTATAACTTTATTTTCATTATGTTACTTAATGAACACTGCTATAGGATTTGCTTTATTGTAGTATGCATGTCTTCACATACACTTTGTTGAAGAAATCATATGCACATTAATTATGCTTCTAAAGAGTTCTATCCAAAATCCTAGTGTTAATTATGCTTAGATATGAGAAAGAAAATGTGTTTTTTTTTCTTTTTTTGGCTAAAATTCTTGATATATTGGAGGTCACTGGAAATGCTCATTCTATTTTAGAATATACTCAAAGGAGTTTCTTAGGCTCAAAATTATTTGCAATATCTACTAACATAAGCAAAATATTCTCAAAGTACCAATGAGTTCATATGTAACAAATTTAAATCACAAGGCAACGACTTTACTTGATCAATAGGGAAATGGAAATGTTTTAGAATCATCAAGATTTATGCAACCTGTAAAAATCAAATCTGTTTAGATCTTATAGCATTGGCATAGGAGAAGAAGATTGCATGATATACTTTTTGGTTCATTCATTATTAGAAGATCCAACATCATATGACACACTTGTTATTGTCACTAAATAATTTCTGGGTTTAGGTCATACTACTATCACAATGTACCAAAATTAGTGTTGTCTTTGAGCAACATGTGCAGCTTGAAGGAAATATTCATTGTTCATTAGATTGAGATGCTTTAGGATATATTTAAGGCATTTCTTAGGTCAAGGAGTAAAATGATTGGAGATGCAAGCTATCACAGTAGGAAACAATAGATGAGTAGTCTTTTGTAGAGCATGCTACAATGATGACATTGACTATATATAACTAAACTTGATACTTTGGAATTTTTACTTCCCCTGCCAAATATTTGCTACCTGCTACACATTTTATTTGAACATGAAGTTATTTTTGGAATCTCCTTATATTTTGTACTACTTTCTTTCAGTGATGTTTTGCCTTGACCAAAAGTGACAGCATTTTGATGTTAATTTGGATTATGATGTTAATTTGCAAACACACATTTTTTTTTTTTCAGGATGAGGTTGATATTAATTTCAAAGATCAATTTTCACCTGTAGATGTAAGGAGATCTTTAGGAGGGAGCAATCATGATAAAAATGCCATTGATCTTGCTCAATCTTTTTAGATTTTATTATATTTTTTATTTTAAACAATTTTCAACTGGAATGTAAAAGTTGATTAATGTTATAACTTTTGGTTATACCTTTGAATATTTTATTGAATGAATAACATTTTTATTACACCATGGGTTTGCATTTTTATTTTATAGGAATAATTAGTTTCATTAATTAATGAAATGAATAAGCTGAATGGCTTGAAATTTAAAAATATATATATAAAAAAATTAATAGCGGTTAAAGAACTATTGCAAAATTAAGTATAAAATTTTAAAAAATAATAACGACAGTTAAAGAACTGTTGCAAAATTAAATTGTAAATTTTTAAAAAATAATAACGGCGGTTAAGTAACTGCCACTGAATTTCATTTTTTCATCAATTCCTTTTAACCATCATCAATATCAATCCGATCCCATGTTTTCTGATGGTTCTCATAACTGCCATCATTATATTTTACGAGGGTTCAAACCGTCGCTATATATAATTCATAAACATTGCTATTTTAAGAGTGTTTTTTTGTAATAAGCTATAAATGAATAAGAATGATTTGAAAATGACATATAAATAAAAATATGAAAATGTAATAAATCTAAATTAAATAGTAACATTGATTGAAAAGGCAATTAGAAAATGATCTAAAAATGTGCATACACTAAATTCAACTGAATTCATTATTAACCGCATGCCTATCATCAGATAGAGCATAAATTACTCTCTTCATGGAAGATATCGAACTGACTATGGCTGAATGTTGAAATAAACAGTGTAAGATTCATCTCTAAAAGCCATTAAAGGCTCTAACAGATAACCCCTATTTGTTCCTTTAACCATGAAGCTGATAGGATGATACTGGCTTAATCCATTCCTTGCCATGAAGCTTGCAGCTTCATTGAAGGCAGAATCATTTGATTTAGGCCTGCAGCTGAGCTTCACACGTGCACCAGAAACTGACCCACCATACAGAAAACAGCCCTTTTTGCTTTCGGATTCTAATGAAATGGTAGATTTCTTTCCATCTAATCCAGCTACCACATTAAAAACGGAATCAGCCGGACTCCTAGAATCGTCTGCGATAACAGCCGAATTTTCGGCTCCATTGTGCATCAGATGCATTCCTGGAACATCGAATGGTTCTAACTGCACTGCCTTACCAATAGCATCTTTTAAACTAGCAAACTTTGCATTTTGGTCTAATAAAACAAGTCTGAAGGTTGCATGAACAGCATCATCTGTGCCCGGTTCTGGTAACTCTAACATTGATAAAGATTGGTAACTTCCATCAAGGTTTGAGTTTGATACCACCAAGGTTGAGTTTGAAACTTGTTGCGACAATGTAATCAGATGAGTATTGTAGCTAGCTGCTGGGACTGGAGTAATCAAGTCCAAAACTGATTTGTTTGGCCCAACATTGATGTCCCAATCACCGCTGCTATGGCCGGCAAGAACATATGGACCAAAAAGAATTGCTTGAAGCGAAGCATATTCAGGTCTATCATCTGATTAAATTGTTTCCAAGAAAGTGTATGAGTAATTATTCCAAACAACAAAGAAACATTCTTTTGTGTATTTTATGATCGTTGATCAATGCAATTACCTTTTATTTGCTCTAATCTTAGGGTCATGGGCAACTCTAGGGTGATTTTGTCACCCGGAAACCAAATTTGGGCGATTGACAAATAGTTTCCTGGACCTTGTAAAGGTACGTACTGACCATTTACGGTTGCCTTAGCACCAGCCAAATGCGTCCAGGTTGGTATCCGGAAGTTAATTGGGGTAGTAGGACAATTGGCCTGATGTAAAATTAATAAAAGAAGTTAATGTTCTGTGACCAGATGGATGTAGAATAAAAGGCACACAATGATTTGAGAGTTACCTCAGTAGGAGCAACCGCGAATGTCACTCTTAGGAAAGGATCCGACGAAGAAACTGGAGCTACAATCTGATTGATAAAAAGGTTTCCAGATTTCCATTTAAGGAGGGATGAAATGTACTGCATGACGAAAAGAGAAGGTTCTTTTGCTGCTTCTTCAAAGTAGATGGAATCTCCAAGTTTAGAGAAGGATTCGATTCCTAAATGGGTAAAGGAGAAAAGATGAACAAGTTGTTATGTATTAGTGTATACGAGAATATATGAGAGAGACATATGAAAGAAATAAAAGAAACTAAGCACAAACACGAACTTAGGATTTGACATGAAATGACATAACACCATATCCAACACAATGACTCCACAACATCTAAAAATATAAAAACACAATATGGCATAGATATATGTATAAAAAATTGTTTAAATATCTACACGAACATGACATTTTTTTTTTTTTTTAGTGTTTGTGCAAAGGAATGGTAAACGAAGACATACCAGTTCCATAGCAGCACCAGAAAGAGTCAAACTTGGTACCCCAACCATGTTCACTTCTAGCCTTGGAAACCCCACGGCCTTGAGGAAGCATATATAACATCACTCCTGGTTCTGTTCCTCTTTGGATGCCTAACACACCATTTACTAAGAGTCGCTCGTAATAATCGGCATATGATACATCTTTTGTCCATCTATATAGATTACGTGCAACCTACAAGTTAAACATCATAACAAGTAATGTAATTCTTATCTTTTTAATATTTAATGATTTATTCGAAATCAATTTCTTTATAATTGAATTACAATTCATTTGGAAATAAATTATAATATTTAGAAGTTAAAAAAAATGTAAAAGAGAGTAATAATTTCAATTTCTATTGGTTTACAAATAATTTTTTTTAATATATATTAAAAAATGCATGAATTTCAACTAAATGATAAATTTTAATAGTATCATTACAAATAAAATGATAATATATGACATGGTTAGAAACTGTGATTGCTTATGTCACTATTATTGGTTACATTATAATCAGCAAACTTATAGATAACTATAAAAAATACAACTGTGAGTAACATCACAGAAAATTCTAATTGCGGAGCTTGATTCAACAATAATATTTTAACTATAAAATACAACTTAAAATCAAAGGTAAAATTATTGATATAATATATTTTTTTATGTCAAATAACAAATTTAAAGGACTTTGTAATAATATAAATTTAATTAAGATGATAATTATAAATTAAATAAAAGAAAACGAAATTATCTATTTTATTAGCATGTCATATCATCATGTTTCTATTAACATAACTATATGAATTCCATGTTTTCAAAGCATATCAAGATGTATTTATCAACGTAGCTATTTGAGCGTGAGACTAACTGTACCTTCAACATATTGTATGTTGAACATGATTCTTGATTTTCTGTTCCAAGAGCACTCGCCATTCTCATTGGTTCTCTCCTGTCAAAGTTTTTTTTTTTTTTTTTTGAATAGTTACTAACAAGAAAAAAAAAAAGAACAAAACACAGTTTAACATGTGAAAGAATTAGAGTCAAATTACCAGAACTCCTCAACTGAGGTCCCTCCAGTGGCATAAGAGTGAGAAGAGCTAACAAGGCCCATGAAGTATGTTGCTATAGCCTAAAATGATATAAAAAAGGCTATAACTATAGATACCATCTACATTGAGAAATTATAAATCACAAGCATTTTTTAGGTGGAATTATAAATGGGATCATTAATGAAGATGGTATTTTATAAATGGGATCATTAATGAAGATGATACTATCACACTTATTCAGATACATCAAATTACTTCTACAATGAAATCAATTTAAATCAAATTTTGTTATGTATACAAACGTGAAAAAATATTAAATTAAATTACATTTTTTGAAACTGGCTAATATGATTTTTATAATAGTAATTATTAGTCATAAACTATGACATTTTTGGTTTGTAAATTAATAATAAGCTATAATAGTGATTTTTAGTTGAGTATATTAAAAATAAAAATTTGATAAAAAGTAATTTAAGGATAATACTGTAATGTTATTATTATAAACTATTTTAAAAATTCAATCAAATTTAGCTTAACCCTTTCAGAGAAATTTACCTTAGGAAGCGGGTCACCAGTGACTTCATACCTCGTCTGAGATCCAACAACCATTGGGATATGCTCATTGGCATGAAAATCTCCCAAGTTGTTAGTCTAAAACAATAGAACATTAAATTTCAAGACATGAAATTAAAAATAGAAAGGAAAGTTAAATAACTAAAAGCACAAATTGGAAAACTCCACCTCCAAATATAGGAATATTTCATTTAATTTAAAAGGGAACAAACATAAGAAATAAAGCCTATCAGTACCTCCAGAGCAAGCAACCCCAAAAAGCATGGTTTGTCAAAAAGGTGACCTAACATTAGATAGCTCGAATTACCCTGTCAAAAGAGGAAAAAAAAATTACAGAAAAAATCAGAACTATTTTACAACATGAAAGCTAATAATTAATTTTCATGTAAATCAACATGTTCAATTGTAATTACCATTCTCTTACAATTAATAAAATTACAAAAAAAAAAAGAAAATAAGATCATTGTTAAATAAAATTATAGTTGTAGAACTAAATACAACAATAATATCATATGAAATATTGTATTTACGGACCACAATTTAGAACCATATGAATAGTTTAGGGTTATGGTATGCAATGTCAATATTTGCATGAAATGTCATTGTTACTTTGCTACAATTTTTCAATTATTGTTTTTTGAGATTTTGTTAATCACACTTGCGATCACAACTTTAATTTAAAACCATGACTATTATATGCAGATATTAGTATAAATATCGTACCCAATATAATATGGATAGGTTCTAAAAAATAAAGATTCAAGTATAGCAAAATATATAATATAAAAATTAAAAATATATTATTTACATGCAAAATTAAAATTTTACATTAAAAGGAAATAATGCCATTATAAAACTTATCATGAAAAATATCCAACATAAAAATTGTTATAATTTATAAAGATACTACTAAATATAAAAGTTAAAAAAAAAGCACGGAACATCTTTAAATTTTAAGAATATTAATTCTATGATTTGTCTCATAATTATTAATAGAAAAATAGTTTTTAACATTTATTCATAAAAAAATACGTATCTAATATATACTTTTTGAGTACTCAATTTTTAATTTTTATATTTTTAAATAAATACTGACCCATTAAATATCCAAGATACCACTGTTCGATACGGATACTCATAAGAGTTTTAAGCAATTGTGCCTATGAGCACAAATAAAGATATAAGAACAAATGACGATTATACATTGAGTTATTATTAGATTATATATGAGCACAAATAAGGATTTAAGAAAAAAATTAAAAATAACCAATAAAATTCTAAGATTAATGAGTTAACATACCGTTACACTGTATAAACTGTAAAGGACATCATTCATTCCTCCAACTTCTTCATTGATTGTTCCATAATGCTTCTCTACAGTGCCGTCCTTAATGATCTGCTGAACTCTTTGGTAAAAGTAATCAGCCATCCATGTAGCCATCTTCAAAGCTTCAGGGTTTCCAGCCAATGTATGTTGATCCAATAGCCCAGCCATTATCTGTTATATCCATTGAGTCACTAGCATTCTTTATATGCTGTTTTTCTTGAGGCTAAAATAATTTTCTCAAAAAATTTTATGGTCTATGAATCAATCTTATAGGATCATCACTTCAAAAGAAAATTTAGATATTTTAAGTACGTATCTGACATAAGCCATTAAAAATTTAAGGAAGTATATATTAACAATTGGACAATTAAAAATTGATCAAAGTATTAATTAGGAGCCTTGATTGCGGCATTAACGTTTACAGATTATACCATTTATATAAATCTCAAAGATAAAATTTACAAACACATCAAGTTGATCATTTACTTGTGAATTCACAGAACATAAATCAAAAGATAGAACCCATATATATATATATATATATATTAAACCAACAAATTGGATTTGATCTCTTTCATTCAAAAGATAAAACCCAAAATATTGTGCAAAATTGAAAAAAAAAATATTATTATCAATTGCAATTCAAATGCATCAGCCCTTCAATTCCAAGACAAAGGGAAAAAAAAAAGAAGATGAACATACATAAAAAGAATACCTTGTGAATGGTGTAATAGGGAGCCCACACCAATTTAAAATGTTCAAAACGAACAAAATGATCAACTGAAAAAGCAGACAAATATCCAGATCCAATTTTCTGCTGACAGGCAGAAAGACCATCAACAAGTGCTGACATTTTATCATTCAGCTCCTTATTATGAGTGCTAGCCCACATTTGAGCAGATGCACTCAAGTAATGCCCTAAATTTGCAAAGAAAAAAAAAATAAAACAAACAAACAAAGCCATCAATACTTAATTAGATTTGAATAATTTCAATATATAAAGTAAAAGAGAATCAACTAACCAACAAAATGACCACGAAGCTCAACATGAGGCTCCTCCCAACCTCCATAAGGGGTTCCAGGAGTTGGCAAACCAGCGGTCTTTCTGAAATTCCATAGTAAGCTATCCACGTTTAGCATGAGCAAATACTCCAAATTAGTTTTCTGTGCCTGAGCATACATTGAACCCTCAGTCAATCTTACTTCATGCAGAGATATTTCTTTCAGAATTCCTTCAACCGGCTTAGATATTTCCATATTCTTAATTTTGCTATACACCGTTTCCCAGTCATTGTTTTTTTTAATTAGAAGCTTCCTTGAGTGAGGAGATGGCAGCTGCTCCAGCTCCGCCCGCCATGATTCGTTTATCGATTGTAGATATTTGTAGCGGTAAGTATGTGATGCAAGCTCTCCAGGATTGTTTGTGCAGTCGTTGGCTAAACTACTACCACACAGCACAAGGACAATTAACGCCAACAGAAGTATTTTCATTGTCATTTTCATTGTGATCAGAAGTTCAGAATAACTTCATGTGCTTGTGTATATAAACAATGAGACTTAGGGATTGGTTTTCTTTTGTGTGAATTTTGTTTTATTTGAAGATCTTTTATCTAGATCAACTCCTAAAAAAGTGGCTGAGAGCAGATAAATATAAATACGAATAATAACTAGGTTGTTATCTTAGTGATAAGATAAACAGGATGAATTTATATGGCAGTCTAATCAGATTCTACAGTAGAAATTATAACAATTTTATTTATATAAATCAACATTTCTTCGACAAAATTTAACATAATTCGTAATTCAAATGTCTATCCTAATCACAACCAACTTCAATTGCACATGATTAATTATAGGTTGAATACAACAATTACTATGTCAAAGGTCAACTCTCAAGAATAAATATAATCTCTCTCTCTCTCTCTTTTCCCAAAATTGGTGTTCAGGTTATTTTGAATATATGGCTCACTTTTGATCCAAAAAATTTATGAAAAATAATTTTTATAATATATGAAAATTGAATTTAGAATATATCTGAGGGCACATTTGTAATTCATTTATTAACTATTGAGTCAATCATCAAAAACAAAGTAATAATTTTTAATTAACCATACAATTTTATTCTCAAAAGATAATGAAATTATTTAATGGAGTATGCTTATTATGTTAATTATTGATAATTATATATATATATATATATTGAATTTTGGTATAATTATTTCTTTTTAACTTAATATATTTTCATTGTGAATATCATGTTATTATTAGTTTCTTTAATAATCTAACTATTTATTAATTATTATATTTATTGTGATAATTAATTGAAAAAGTAAAAAACAAATTATCATGATTAATAATAGGTTGGATACAACAATTACTATGTCAAAGGTCAACTCTCAAGAATAAATATAATCTCTCTCTCTCTCTCTTTTATTTTTTTCCAAAATTGGTGTTCAAATCATTTTGAATATATGGGTCACCTTTGATTTAAAAAATTTATGAAAAAATAATTTTTATAATATATGAAAATTGAATGTAGAATATATCTAAGGGCACATTTATAATTCGTTTATTAACTATTGAGTCAATTATTAAAAACTAAGTAATAATATTTAGTTAACCATACAATTTTATTCTCAAAAAGTAATTGTTATAGCCATTTTCTGATTCTGTGAAAAGGGCTGATAAAGGCCCGGTGACAAATCAGTCCAAGTAAGAAAAGAGTTAAGCTCGTAGATCGTCAATTACATGAGCGACAAAATGAGGCAAAACCCCATCTCGCTAAAGGACAAGTCCCGGTTCGCATAGCCAGCAACTCATTATACGTGAGCTTATGTTGTTAAAAGCGAGCTCAAGAAGTCCATTCTCGCTAATTGAAGGCCAGCAGTGACCCAGCGTGCAGACATAGCATCATGCTTAGCAATGAGTTCGTCTAGGATAAACCTGAAACAACAATCCTCTCAGACTTAATTCGTGAGACTAGTTTACAGGATACAATGCATAGGGCCCACCTGTAGAAATTAGAACTTCAGAAGTCAGCCAGTAGCATGTAGAAGCCATTTTACAATAGTTTAAACTGTCTTATATATTTATTTTAATTTAACAGAAATATAAATTATATAATTACAATTATAATCCCCCTAACCTCTATAAATAAGATGAGGGAGATCACTGTAAGTAGAGGCTAAATCTGCATATAGAAATTCTGTCAAATTTTCTCCAGATTAATAAAATGCTACCATAGACGTAGGAACCAGTGCTGCCCCGATTTTGGCCAAACCATGTTAAAAATCTCTCTGTCTAGTTGTTGTTCTTCCTATGCTTTTCCTCATCATCTTTGTTAGTTCAACCAGAAAGCAGTTTGAGTTTCAAAGAACTCTTCTTATTGGCTAGATTTTAGCTGAACTGAAATCCACTGTCAACAGTAATGAAATTATTTAATGGAGTATGCTTATTATGTTGATTATTGATAATTTTATATATATATATATATTGAATTTTGGTATAATTCTTTCTTTTCAACTTAATATATTTTCATTATGAATATCATTTTATTATTAGTTTATTTAATAATCTAACTATTTATTAATTATTATATTTATTGCGATAATTAATTGAATAAGTAAAAAGTAAATCATCAATTGATTATGATAAATATTACATTATTTTTTTTCTATTTAAAATATACACAAAATAAGTCTTACTTATTAAAGGTTCTCTATGTGATAACAATTATTTGAAATTAGAGATAAATTCCTGTATTACACAAACTTCCATTATAAATAAAGTAAATATTTATCCTATGCACAAAAAATATCACTTTAGAATTTTAGTATAATTTTAATTCTTTAAAATCATTTATATAAAATAAAATATCATAATATCTTTATATAAGTGATGATATTCATTCTCTTATAAAAACTGAAATCAAAATTTAGTCACTTGTATTAATTTTATTTTAATATTTTCTAAAGATTAAATTTAAATTATTTTTATAATATATTTTTATAAATCTTATTGATTGAAATAAATATGTATAATTTATTTTTAAATTTAATATTTTGTAAAGCTTTGATTTAAAACATTTTTAATAATTTATTTGTATAAATCTTACTAATTGAAATAAAAATATATGCTTTATTTTCAATTCAACTTTAGGGAAGGAATAATAAACATATTTTATACTCAAATTTAAAAAATAATCAATCATTAATTTGCATATATCTTATTTGTATGACCAACTACAGTGATAATAAGGGAATATCAAGATAAAATCAGAAATTAGATGTATATAATTATTTCCACATATATATAATATAAATTTAAAATAGCTCTATTTACTAACTAAATTCTTTTTAACTATATTTATTATTTCAAATTTAATTGTTTAAAGAATTTTTACAGAATTATTAGTTGGTTTATTTAATCTGTATATTACTAAATGCACTTGTTAATAGAAAAAAAATACATACTCTCTTTTTCTTATAGATATAGATAACAATAAATGGGATAACTCCCAGTTAATTTAGATAACTTTGAATCTTTGAGTTTGGTGAAAAATCATTGCAAAATATAAAAAATTTCTCATGCTACAAACAGAAATTATTGTAATGTTGATTCAACTTTACTGTATTTACTTTTCTAAGACACCATTAATGACTTTGAAAACTTGAAACGAGTAAGATAAATTGTAAAGAACTTTAATTAGTCTACCAATGTGAAAAGGAATAAGAATAATAAAACTCGTGGCGTTATAGTGTGTTTGGTATTGCCCGTAATATTCACGTTATGTATGTTATTGAAACAATTGCAATACCTTGGTTGGACGCAGTGCCTTCATGCATCGAGTGGCAAACATGCAATTTCAGCTTCTGGGATTCAGAAGTAGTCAATACCTGAGTTTCACTTTTAATTTTAGTAAAAGACATGCCAAAAATGAGATAAAATATCATTTTATTTTCCAAAAAAAAAAAGTTACAAAGAGGTAATCGAGCAATATTTTGAATTGTTTTTTTTTTAATGAAATGATATCTTCTAATTTATTAATATCAAGAAAAGTTTTATTTCACATCATATACCTATTATAAGAATTTAAATTTAATCATTATTAACACAAATCAATTTTACGTTATCATCTACCTAATATTATTTATTATATAATACTTGTCCATTGGGATATGGATTTCTTAATATCTAATTTTGTCAAATATTTTTTTTTCTTAATTTTAAAGAGAAAAAAAGATGATTTTTTATTCTAAGATTCATAATTTTTTTTATTAAAATCAAATATTTTAATGCAAAAGAAAATTTATATTTATCTTTCTTTTAAATTAATTTTTTTAAAATTTGTAGTTATTACGTAATTACCTAAAGAAGGAAGTTTAATTCATGGGTACTAGGATACAAATTTGACATCTAATACAACAAGAAATGAGCCGTCCATTTGGGCTTTGACACGATGCATAATGAAAAAGAATGCTACAGTTGCTTTTGTTGAATGGAGCCCATAGTTGAATTTACCAATTTGCCCTCAATTATTTGTGATTGAGAAAGAACCTTATTTCATTCAGCCCATAAAATTTTGCTATAGTGAAAATATTCAGTGGGATCAAACCAAAGGCGAAGTCTTTGCTCTCTATTTCCTGGGTGATATGCAAACACAATATTCGCCCTGTGATAGGCTTCCCTTTTTTGTTACCCAGGAATACAAAATCCAATTGATCGTGATTATTGCCTTTCGAATTCAGCTGTACCAACGGAAATATTCAGGTTATACTTCTGTAGGAATTTCAAAAAATTCGTGTTAACATGTATTCTATTACGTTTTATAAAATTTTTTCATATTTTGAATAATTTTTTATTAAAAATTATAATTTTTATATAAAAAATTTGAAAATTTTTATATAATTTTTAAAAATGAAGTTATATAATTTTTATATATTTATTATATACACATTTATAATTTTTTGTGAAAAATGATAAAAGTTTCTATAAAAAGTTACAAACTTTTATAATTTTTATGTCAAATCTTGATCAAAATTCATAAAACTTTTGAAGAGTTTAAATTTAATCTATTATGTATATAAAATTTTTTATATTGTCAATAAGGAAGAAGATATCACATCATAAAAAAATAAATTATCACATTTAATTTTAAAGTAATTGCATGTAATATCTATAACTATTAATTTTTATAATAACCTTCAAAATTATTTATAAAGACTAAATTTCATTCAATATTTATCTTATAAATAATTTAAGAGAGTAATATATTTAATTTGGTACAAAATTTTATAAAAAATAAACATAATATGATATTTTTGTAATTTAAATTTAAAAATAATTTTTTTATAGATATTTTAATTATTTTAACATTGTCACAGGAAAACTGATACAGACCTCGCCTTCGATTTGATCCCAGGGCGGTTTTTCACAATCATAGAATTGTTTGTGCTGAATAAAATAATTTCCTTTTCTCAATCAAAGATAATTGAGGGATCAATTGGTAAATTCACCTGTGTTCCATTCAACGAAAAGAATTGCATCATTCTTTTTTGTTATTTACGTGTCAAACATCAATACTTTTCAATATATACTTGTCAAACATTAAAAAGCCACTCATTTCATGTCATGTCATATACAACAAAGCCAAATTTGTACGTAGAAACCCTTTAACTATATCGGTTTCATCCTTCAATTATGTCAACGCAACCTTAAAAATGAAAATTTTAAAATTTGAAATTTCTCCTTACTTGATTTGAATGAAAAATAGAAAAAAATTGAAATATGTGATTATTATTTTCTCTTACCTCTAAGATTTTAAATTTTCTAATATTTTTAATTTTAATTAATTTTTAAATTTTTTTACTTTTTTTTTCTGTCGATTTTCCTCCAATCCAATGACAAGGCAATCCTTTTCTTTCTGCCAATTTTTCATCCATCCCAAGATAAGGCAAAGGAATACAAAGATATATAATGATTGTATTCAAACCGGTCTGTTTTAATAGGATGTTCATCAAACTGCAAACCCGGTTGAGAGAACAAATTAAGAAATATAAATTCATATCATTTGATAATTGTAATTTATTTTTATATTATGATTAGAATTTAAATTTAATTTATTATTAATGTAAAATAGTTTTACATTATCACTTCTTCATCTAGTACTAAATTATTAAAAATTATTAAAAATATTCTTATTATTGATAAAAGTCTGATTTATTCTTACTTTTTTAATAACGTGATATCTTTCTATTTATTGATATTATAAAATATTATAAAATATTCAATGCTAATAGTGAATCAAATTTAAACTCTTATAATTAATTTATATAAATTTAAGATAAGAATTAGTTTTGAATTAATTTTTATTTATAAATAATGGTAAATATAATTTAAATTTCAAATAAAGGAAAAAGAGATAAAAAGAGAAAAATAAGAAAATATTTTAAATATATAAAATGGATAAAAAAATAATTTTTAACTAAATTTTTTTAATTTCAAGTAATTTTTAGTTAAAGTTAGACCAGATAAACTGGCATCATTATTTCAAGAGTAAAATATTCGAATATTCCCCGTGTTTAAATGAAATTACACAGGAATCTCCCTATTTTATATAAGCTTTTCGAATATTCGAATATATATTATAAGCTTTTCGTCTTCTTGTTTATTTATTTTTCTCTCTAGAGTTTTTGTTGTCTAATCTAGTACTCCATTCGATGTAAGAGACTAATTTCTAGTCTAATCCGAATTTTTCTGTTATTTATATTGACCGAGTTTGAATTTATGTTAGCCTACGACAATGAGAGAAGAAAAAACAACTGACGATATTGTGTTTTAGTCATCTAGATAACATCCAAGCAGATATATATGCACTTTCCTTTATGATTGTGGTCTGCAATTTAACAATTGATATTCTTCTTTTTAGAAGAAATACTTTGTTTCCACTTTTTAAATAATATAATAGTATTAAGAAAAAACAAAGTTAAAAGTGTTATACTTTCTTTATCATTCTTAATCATGTGAAGAACTATCAATATATCTTGTTGGGCTCTCTGTTGTATCTTTTTTAGACAAGATGAACTCTTTTTTGGAAATAATAATTGCCGACCATAGTTTCTTGTGAGAGTGGGTTATAGAAAAGGAGGGCCATTGGCTGCTGTTGGAGTTCTTTAATCTTCACGTATTAAGTTTCATTTTCATATATGTCTAGAGAGATAGAGAGGGGAGGGGGTTGTGAATTGAATTGCTGACATATATATGGTGACATTTTTGTGAATCATTTGGGCAAGCCGTCATGGTAGACTTGGCCATAAAGTCCATGACTCATCAATCGTCACATTTCACATCTAAACTTGTAGTTGCGAACAAAAACAATGAATCTATGATTCCCAATACGTGAAATGATAAAAAAAAAAAAAATGTATAATCCCACGGGTGTAATGGTATATATACAATGTCATTTTATTTTTATTTATTTATTTTTTTACCTTGACATCTCCTATTATACTAAGTTTATATAATTTGTGAACGGATTTAATTATAGATTTATTGATATGTAAACAGTTTTAATTATGAATTCATTGATATTGTTATAATAATTTTTTTTTAAACAGATGAAAGAAGTGATCATGATTCTTCAATATTAAAAGTAAGATTCTCTTTTCAGCTAGTCATAATCCCTTTCAATATTATGACAGTTCAAATAATGACATTTAATTTAGAATTATAAATTAGTATGTTAAACAATTTATTATCAAGTAGAGTTAAATTATTATGACTTTTTAAATATATGTATGGATAATAGATCTTTTACTTTAATAATAAAGTATTATATATGTTTGGTATAATTGATGTTGAATTTGTTTGTTTAAAAATTATTTATAATATAAATATTTATGGGTCAAATATTAAAATATAAAAAATAAAAAAAATTAATTAGGGCGGTTCAAAACTACCTAAAATAAAATATAAAAATAAATAATGTGATTAGAAGCTATTACAAAGTGCAATTAAATACAAACAAAACAAAAATAATGGAGTTAGGTGGCATAAGCATCAAACCATCAGCAATTACTGAGCTTTAATGTTGTTAAAAACTGTCATTAAATTACACAATTCTAACATTGTCTAAAAGTATTGTTAAAACATTCATTACCTTGATTATGCAACTCTTGGAGAAACCGCTGGTAGATGTCAAGGCGGCGGTCCAAATTACTACTAAAAGCTAATAAAACCACCACTATTTATTTATAATATTTTTTAGTAGGGGTTTGTGAGGATCAGTGACAAGTGACAACAGGTGGCAATAGCCACCCGCACCGCATTAGGGGTAACAGCAATAGATTATCACTATATTAATAGTGGTGGCAATGACAACAGTAATATTAGTATAGTAATACACGATAATAAATAATAAAAAAATTAATTAAGTAAAAATATTTTTTATTTTTATTATTTTGTAATATAAAATTTATTTATTACGTTTTATCCTTATTTCAAATATATATAATATTATATAATATTTCATATATAAGAAAAGGAGATCATATAAGAGTACATACAGCTTACATGCTATGATAAAAATTTGGTTGTATAACTTTTCTTAAATTATTAGGTCTTATATAGTTCATCCAAGGAATCATAAATTTTATGTAAACTAATTGTGATTATAAACTAAATAAGTTTGTATTATCTTATTTTGAACGGATTTTCCAAATTGGCAAGCACTTTCATATCAATTTTCTAAACCTCCAATTTGACGATAATAACATCTACGCAACGGAACCCAACCATTGAGCTGTCGTTGATGGATTTTGAAGATATTGTGTACAAATTTGGAGTTTGACAATAATACAACTTTTCTTTCATCTAATAAACATATTTTGAAATTGAATTTGCGTAATCTATAAAACATTGGAATTACATTCAGATTTACATTGAAGGCTTTGAAGGTAGACTTTGGTGTATTTTTGTGTCGGTCATAGCCTATTTATTGGACTGATCAACGTTGATTTATTGAACAGGTCATAAAATGCACGCATTAATTAAAGGTCCAGGTTATATCTTGCTAAGTCTAATTATATATATATATATATATATATATATTGGCAATAGATCAATTACATGTTATTTGTTGAATAATTAACTATTTTATACAACACAAAATTTTAAATACATGAACGATTTTCATATCACAATAATGATAAATGTATTTAATATTTTACGTTAAAATACACTTATTTGCATAGTTCTTAGACTCTGTCTCCTTAAAACTCAAGGACTCAGTAGTAAGAATCTATACAACAGATCTGTTCAAGTAAGGTCGTTAAACAAATGAAGACTAATGTATATATAACTTATGAGTGTATATCGGTATTGCAATAAGTTTTATAACTATAATTTTTAATAATTTTGCTTCATAATAATTGACTATTATCGTATTTGTTTATAATTTCATTAATTATAATGTAATAACAATTGTGATCATGATTAGAATTTAATCTTTTGGTTGAAAAGTTCTGTTACGTGTGACATGGCATCATAATCTTTATCATCATATCTTCGGACATGGAGAATGAAAAAAAAAAAAAAAGGAAAGATGTCTTTTAAAAATATGAATTAATAATTAAAAGCACTTCATTTTATTTTATTTTTCTCTCCATTTCGATTTCTTTCAAACAAACTATTACCATAAATAAATAAGTGGGAGAGGGTTTGTGGGAATGCCTTATCCATTGAACAGATAGAGGGTACAAGCCTTGTTCCGCTATCTAAGCTAGTGCGAAATAAATAAATAAAAATAATAATAAGAAGAAGAATAACAAATGTTATATAGTCAAAATTGGGTTATATTAATAAACTGGTTTGAATTCAATATATGATTGTAAAAGGGTAGTATTTTTAAAGAAAATTATTAGTCAAGTAATGAAATTCTATGCATAGCTTATCACCGACTTTTATAATTTTCTTCATTACCATTTTTTTTCTATTTGCCAAAACAAAATATGAAAATAATTTGTTTGGATTATCCTCACTTTAATTTTGCTTGTTAAATTTTTTATAATGGTTATATTTATTTTTTAGTCTCTATATTTTATTATAATTTATAATTTTGTCCTCATATTTTTTCCTTGTAATTAGGTCTTTAGGAATTATTTTTATTTGTAATTAACTTCCTATACGAATTAATTTAAATATTTTTATTTATAATTATCTAGCATAGATAACATTGTGAATTTATACTGTTATATATATTGTAACATAATAATAAAATGCTCTTTATTCTACTAGAATAAAGAATATGTATGATTGAAATTATGATTTTTGATTTTTTTTAGTAATTTTTGTGGTTGCAATTCTACATTTTTTATTTTTATGTTATAATGTTTATCATATTAGATAATTGTAAACAGATTCTAAATTAATTATGGGAGAGGTAATTACAAATAAAATTAAATTTTAGGATTTTAATTACAAGGAAAAAAGTTTAAAGATAAAATTATAAATTGAAAAAAATTATAGTGGCGAAGTGCATAGTTTAACCTAATAAATTGAGAATGGAACCTAGACTTTAACCAAATTTTTTATACACCCAAACCCAATAACCTCATTTAAGCAACGTGATCATTTTTAGAATTATTTATAATCCTTATTCTCTCTATTATTGAAATGACATATTTGATCAAAGTTAAGCTGAATTGAATACACTACAAAAAAGTATGTAATTTAGCGACAGTTATTTAGAGGCGGTTAAATTAACCACCTCTAAATAACAGAAATAGTGGCGGTTAAGTTACCCATCGCTATTATTAATTTTTTTAAAATAATAACGATGGTTAAATGTTAACCACCTCTATTATTTTATTTTTTTTTAAATAATAGCGACGGTTAAAGTTTAACCGCTGCTATGTGTTTAATTTGTCATACGCTGCATTTGGCTCCCAGGGACTTATCACCCTACCCTCTCCTTCATCTTCTCTCACTCTACCATATCTGTCTCTCCCTCACTTTGCCGTAACCCTAACCCTTAACTCTCAACTTCGTCTCTCACTCAAAACAGAAACGGAAATCTTCATCTTCTCTCAGTCTCAACCTTCTGTCTCTCTCTCACTCTGCCGTAAACTTTCATCTTCCTCTAACATTGACACTCTGTGACCAAAGCTGAGAGCTTGTGGCCAAAACTAAGAGGTCAGTGAGCTTATTTTGTTCTATTTTCAATTTCGTTTAATTATTTGACGCTTTCTCTTTTATTTGAGTTCAATTTTGTGTTTGTTTTCTCAATTTTGGCTAACTATCAAATTAGAGCTAGCATAGGTAATAGGGGTTATAGTTGACATGGTTGTTCTATGAGAATATGCCAATATAATCTAGAGTTTTGAGGGCTTCTATCTTTAGAGCTTAACAATCATTTGTTCA
>JANHAO010005836.1:0-22136 GCA_026873985.1 Saraca asoca | reverse complement strand
TATTATATAAAAAATATAAAAAATATTATTTATTCCACTAATTAAAAATATTATTTATTATATAAAAAAATAAAATTCCAACGGAATATTCTAACGGATAAATCCGTTGGAATATTTTTTCCCACGGACAATATCCGCAGTAAATTCCATTGACTAATAATTCCAACGGATCTTGTCCGTTGGAATTTCTGTTTGAATCAATGCGTAAGATTAAACCCAATTGGTATTCCAACGGATTACATCCGTTGGAATGCTTTATCCGTTGGAATTTCCAATTCCAAACGAGGGTTTTTCCAACGGACAAAATCTATTGGAATTTCCGTTGGAATGTCTTATTCCAACAGATTTAGCTAAAATTCCAATGGATTTTTTCTGTTGGAAAATTGGATTTTTCTTGTAGTGCATGTAGCCCTTGTCTGTTATATAGGCCTTATGCTCAGAAGTCTGAAAAATAGAGGAAACTCCATCGGATTTTTGATAGAAATTATAATAGAAATATTTGATTATGTATCAATTTAGTTTTAGTCTTTGGTATGTTAAGTAATATTAAGAAAGGGTCTACATTGTTGGACTTGTAGAGGCTTTCCTAACATTGACCTTCTACGCTTGGCATGTGTCATGGATCAAAGCATGATAAGAAAAGTTTATAGCTTTGGCTACAATTGGTAAGGAAGTAGAGTGGTTGAGAAACATGTTATTAGAAATTGAGTTATGGCTTTAACCAATGCCACATATTTCCTTACATCGTGATAGTGAGGCTACTATGACTAATGTGTATAGTAATGTATACAATGAAAAGTCTAGACATATTAGCCTAAAACATGATTAAGTGAGAGAATTGATCTCTAGTGGTGTCATAATAATTCAAATAAGCATATAACTTGGTAGATCCTCTTACCAAACCTTTGCCAAGAGAAAAAGTATGGAGGAAAACTTGTGGTATAGGACTACATTACACCCATTTAACACCAATAATAGAAACCCAACTTTAAATTGCCAAAAGTGTCCTTAAATTTTAATGCATATCAATAAGTTATTGAAAATAGTACCAGTTTAGCACTAGGTCCTGTATAGATAGTTTTTATTATCATGCAAAAGGGTGAACTTTGTTTTTAATGGAGTTGTTATTTATGAAATATTCAAAGTGATAAGACATATGAAGGAAAATCCACCTCAATGAACATAAGGCAGTGCCACTTTAAATAAGAGTTTAAAGTGTTTTCACTCTTGTAAGTATTAGCAGAAAATGGGATTTCTTATCACAGCCATAATAATGCTAAAGCCATTTTGTTGACGATGGATTTTGGTTCTGCCAGAATCTAGCCAACTGAAGAGATTCTTCTTGGACTCAAACTGCAATCTAGTTATTAATACAACAAATATGAGACAAAAGACTAGAAAAGGAAGAGAAATAGCAGGAAACATAAAGCTTTTAACGTGGTTCAGCCAAATCCGGGCAATACCAGACCCTATGTCCACAATAATGTTATTGCTTCTGAGAAAATTTTTACAGAGCTTCAGTACAGTACATTTTGCTTACTTTACAATGATTTTCTTCCCCCTATTTATAGATGAGGGGGCTATAATAGTAATTTTACATGTTGTGAATCTATTATATCAAGTATTTATTGTACAAGACAGAATAAACTCCTACAAATCTGCTTTTACAGGTTACTTTTTATGGGTGGGACCCTTGTTTATCGAGTGTGATGTAAGCTTGTCTTCCACTCAGTGAGTTTCTAGCTTGAGATCACACCTCGAGACCCAAAACCTTTGGCCTAGGGTCACTACTGACCTCAGCGAGGTCAAGCTTGCTTGTAACGAAGCAAGCTCGCATAAAGTCAGCAGCTAAATTTGCACATCGCGGCCTAGCATCCTCATCTTCAACGAGCTGGTCTTCTTAGACTTATCTTCTATTCGAGGTCAAAAATCACCTATAACATAAGCCCATCAACTCTCAGCTTGTTTTGTAGGCTAGAAGTTCAACGATCTTACTAGTAGAGGGCCTTTTTTATAGACCACCATGTGGTCAAGGTCCTTTAGTGAACTTGTCGTTTGATTTGTTCTAAACCATTCCTTTCATTATACGTGTCCCACGTCTATTGATGCATCCGCCTCGTCTTCTTCTGAGGTAATTCATGAAATTGGGAGTTCTCTCAGACTCTTTGGTGGGATCAGAGTTACTCTTATTTAAGATAGAGGAAGTCTTCTTTCCTCTTTCTTAGAGAAATTAGATGGGAACTTCAAACGAGCCCCCCATACCTCCGATATTCTATCTTTCTGGTAAGTGTGCATGGTCTACTGCATAAAAGCCTTTAAGAACAATCCTTCTTCGAGGATGAGGAAAGATCTCACGTAGATCTCGGATTATTCCCTCCCAATGATGCTCGGGGGATGAACCTTTCCAACTGCTTTGACTTGGTTTCCTTAAATTTACTGAGTTGGGTAGACAGCTGGAAAGGAATTCTAAGCCAAGGAGGGTGGCAAGGGAAAGAGTTGAAATCAAACGCATTCGCCATCCCTTCTGCAAGTTAGAGCCCTTTCTCTAAGATGTTAATCTTTTTTCCAGTATATAGATTAAATTAACTTGTATTTGATTTTCTTGATGTATATGTACCTCGTTAAGGCTTTTTAATGAATGAACTTTTTCTTTGTCATTCTTGCATACTGCTCTTCAAATCTTCTTCATAGTAATATGAAATTCGACGAGCCATAATAAAATAGAACATTCAAGTGACCAATCGGTCACGCTGCTTGAACAATGATTCTATGCATTAGAGTATCTTAAACAATAACCGGCATATAAGCAGATTGTGTGAAAGTCGCGAACGTTCAGATCACATAAGAGTTGTAAGCACTTGATTGCACAAAAGCTACAATCATTAGGTCACATGAGAGTTATGATTCACGAGCTATAGCAACTTAGTTGCCTAAGAAGTGAGTTTATTTTGAGCATCTCCACACCTCAACTAGACCAAGGGTCGCAGTTGGATAATGAGTTTATTTTTACCGTTTCCATGTCTCAGTGAGCCCGTAGCTTAACTGGATATATGAGTTTATTTTGATTGTCTCCGCACCTTAGCGAGCCCACAACTCAATTGGATACATGAGTTTATTTTGAGTGTCTCCATATCTCAGTGAGCCCGCAGCTCAATTGGATATATGAGTTTATTTTGAGTATCTCCATGCCTCAACTGGATTGAGGGTCACAGTTGGATAATTAGTTTCATACGTTGCTTGAAAGAGTTGACCGTATGCAAGCTGCGAAGATCATGAACATTTGATAGTGAAGGTCTTAAATAGACTTGTGCAATAAAAAGTTACAAAAAGAACTAAATCATCCGCCAAATAAAGTCCCTTTCGACGGGGATAAAGGGAGGCTTTTACATTTTCATTTGAATTCAAAATACATCATCAAGGTATAATTTTGATTGAGCCCTTGGGCTCTTGGTTAGGATTTCTCTGATGAAGTTGAGACCGCTGCCTCACAGGTCACACGACATACTCCTTTAGGTGGCCTCTTTTAATTAGGTCCTCAATCGTGTCCATGAAGTCCTGGTAGTTAGAAGTGCCATGGCCGGCTTCATTATGATAACCACAGAACTCTTCTTGGTTCCTCTGCTTATAAGGAATTCTGGAAGGTGCAGGCACCCCGAAATCCTCTCGATCCCTTTTTGTCATGAATATCCTATCCTAAGAGTCCTATAGAACATTGTATTTCTCATGGTGAGCTAAGGGCTGAGGTCGCTCACCTTTGGGCATATGGGACTTCTTCACAGTTCGCACATCAAAATGGTCACCTTGATCTACATTGCTTCTCTTCTTATTATAGGTAAAACCATCCTTCTCATCCTTTTAATCAGGCTTTCCTAAGCCGAAGGTTTCTTCCCATTTGATTTGCTTGATAGCTCGTTCATAAAACTCAGTTAAATCTTTCATCGGGGACTTAAATAGACTTTTGTAAAGCTTTCCATCTTTGCGGAGTCCTATGGAGATTGCTGCCAGCATAGTTTTTCAAATGGATTCTCTATTGAATTGGCCTCGAGTCTGAACTTGGCAATATAATCCTTCAGTGACTCATGCTTACACTGAAAGACCATCGCGAAGTGGCAAGGGGCACGAGCTGTCTCTTCAATGCTTGGCACTGGCGATGAACTTCTATTGACACTCTTCCCGGTTGCATATTGAGTGAGCTGGAAGGCTTCTAAACAAGGTCTGAGGCACACTTCCTAATGTAGTGGGGAAAACCTAGCATTTAACCAAAGGATCGCCTGTTTGCAAATCCATTTGAACATTGAATACATCTAGGTGGTCATAAGGATCAGTGTCCCCATTGTACAGAGGAATTGTGGGGACTTTGAGCTTGAGGGGGAGGGCTTGAGCCTCAATCTTTATAAAGAACAGCGACCTGTTCTCATAACCAGCTTGGTCATTAGGAGCTTGAAGACGTTCTTCCAGCCGAATCATCTTTTGATACAATTCTTGTAGCAATAGGTCCCACACCCTGGACTATTGGCTAGAGGATTACTGGACCCTTTGACCCTTATGGTCATGAGAATCATGACTTGGAGATTGTTCTTGTGAACAATAAGTTGGAGAATTCTCTTGATTGGCCCTACTCGAACATCCAGCTTGCTGCTGGTGTTGTGGACATTCCTAGGTGTCGTGATCTCAGTTCACCTTTGCATACCTTGTGCTTACGCTTGGCCAGCATTGTGACTGCTCTAGTCAGCTTACCCATCATATTCTCCAGTCTCTCTTGACGTTGAAGCCATGTTTACGCTCCATCAGTACTGTTGGCAATGGTAACAAGTTGAAAAGAGCTGGCCGGCAGCAAGCCAGAAATAATACCTATGATAGGGGTAGTAGAGGAGTCCGTCATGGACACATAGCCTTCCGGAGGATTAACTAAAGCATTCGAAGCTCTAGTAGCTCTTTCTTTTGCCATTGTAGGAGAAAACAAACCAGAAAATAGATGAGTCCCCACAGATGGTGCCAAAATGTTGACGATGGATTTTGGTTCTGCCAGAATCTAGCCAACTGAAGAGGTTCTTCTCAGACTCAAACTGTAATCTGGTTATTAATACAACAAATATGAGACAAAAGACCAGAAAAGAAAGAGAAATAGTAGGAAACACAAAGCTTTTAATGTAGTTTAGCTAAATTCGGGTAGTATCGGACCCTATGTCTATAGTAATATTATTGCTTCTAAGTACATTTTTATAGAGTTTCAGTACAGCAAATTTTGCTTTACAATGATCTCCTTCTCCCTATTTATAGAGAAGAGGAGGCTATAATAGTAATTTTATATATTGTAAATCTATTACATCAAGTATTTATTGTACAAGATAGAATGAACTCCTACAAATTTGCTTCTGCAGGTTGCTTTCTGCAGGTGGGACCCTTGTCTGTCAAGCGTGACATAAGCTTGTCTTTTGCTCAGTAAGTTTCTAGCTAGAGATCGCACCTTGCAACCTGGAGCCTTTGGCCTAGGGTCACTATTGGCCTCAGTGAGGTTGAGCTTGCTTGTAGCGAAGCAAGCTCATACAGAGTCAGCCGCTGAATTCACACATCGTGGCCTAGCATCCTTATCCTCAGCGAGCTTGTCCTTTTAGACTTATCTTCTATTCGAGGTCAAAAATCACCTACAACACATTTATAAACATTTTTAGAAAGAATAATAAGTATGGTGTGTGTAGTATTTCCAATTCTAATAATAAGGAGTTGTGGTTTAATCCTAGGACACCATATATTTCATAAGGGTCCTAAAATGCTTACACTAAGTGAACATTTAAATCAATGAGATACTTTCATGTATGCATCATATTTATTGTGAATGGTGTTACAATTTACAAACTAATGGGGGATTGTTAAGTAATTTGTAAATTATAAAGGAAAACTAACAAGTTTTACAAAAGGTAGAATAGAACATGAGGCGTTTCATCAAAAGATATGTTACATTATATTCAAGAGATATGCTGGTCTACAATCAAAAGACATATTGATCCTCATCCTCAAGACGTATTGGTTCTCATTTTATAGACATGTTGGATCATATCTAAGAGATATAAAGGTTCTTGTTAATAGATATAAAGGTTAATGTGTGAAGACATGATGGTCTATGGTTGACAAACATGATGATTCAGATGAAAAAGACATAATTATTCAAGTTCAAGATACATGGCAACCATTCCAAGCAATTTTTCATTATATATATAAGAGAGTTTCACTATGAGCTTTCATAGCTAGTGTTCCACTTTCCATTAGAGAGTTTTATGGGATTTGTTGTATCGTGGGGTGAAACTCTTTTTTCTTTGAGAAAGGCTATTACACCCAAGAAAGTGTAGTTATTACATGCCTTAAAGTTATTCTTATTGATATATGGTCTCCTATTTAGTAGTTTTCCTAACCATATGTCATATTTGAAAGAAAATTTTCATGTTCAATTGCTAAAGCAATCTTATTATATGTAAGTTCCACCAAGATGAGATGATCAAACTTATTTGACACCAATAATAGAAACCCAACTTTGAATTATCAAAAGTATCCTTAAATTTTAATGGGTAACAACGAGTTATTGAAAATAGGGCCAGTTTAGCACTAAGTCCAATATAGATAGTGCTTACTATCATGTAAGAGGATGAACTTTGTTTTCAATGGAGTTGTTATTTATGAAATGTTCAAAGTGATAAGACATATAAAGGAAACTCCACCTATATGAATATGAGGCAATGCTACCTTATATAAGAGTTTAAAGGATTTTCACTCTTGTAAGTATGGTGTGTGTATTGTTTCCAATTCTTATAATAAGGAGTTATGGTTTAATACTAGGACACCATATATTTCATTAGGGTCCTAAAATGCTTACACTAAGTGAATATTTAAATCAATGAGATACCTTCATGTATGCATCATATTTATTGTGAATGGTGTTACAATTTATCAATGAGTGGGGGAATGTTGAGTGGTATGTAAATTATAAAGGAAAACTAAATTTTTTTAGATAAAGTAGAATGGAACATGAGCGTTTTTGTCAAAAGACTTGTCAGGTTATATCTAAGAGATATATTGGTCCACAATCATAAGACATATTGATCCTCTTCGATAAGATATATTGATCCTCATTCTAGAGATATGTTAGATCATATCTAAGAGATATAAAGGTTATCTGCAAAGACATAATGGTCTATAGTTAACAAACACGATGATGGAAAAGACATAACTATTCAAGTTCAAGTGACATGGTAACCATTTCAAGCAATTGTTCATTATTTATGTAAGAGAGTTTCACTATGAGTTTTCATAGCTAGTATTCCACTTTCCATTAGAGAGTTTTGTGGGCTTTGTTGTATCCTGGGGTGAAACTCTTTTTTCTTTCAGAAAGGCTATTACACTCAAGAAAGTGTAGTTACTGCATGCCATAATGTCATTCTTACTAATATCTTGTCTTTTATTTAGTAATTTTCCTAACAATATGTTATATTTGAAAGAAATTTTTCATGCTCAATTGCTAAAACAATCTTATTTTATGTAAGCTCCTCCAAGATGAGATTATTAAGACCATGTACCTATTGAAAATCATTTCGATATGGTATAGAAGGATAATTCTTGAGATTTTTGCCATTCCTTTACAAGTATTTTTCAGTATAAGAAAGTGTATAGTCTTTGATATGATCATCTGTCATCTTTAAACTAAAATATAAATGACAACAAAATAATACAATTATTATTCAAGAGAGAATATGATAAATTACACTAAACAAATGACTAATTATCTTATTTGGATTTAAAATATTGATTTGAATCTTACTTAAATTACATCACAAAGATCTTTGTTTGTGCGAGACACTTCTGTAAGAATTTGCCAAGTTTCCTTGCTAACATGCTCTGCTCTGGTTGAGATATACTAGTAGACAATAGATGAATAGCAAATAATTTTTGCAAATAGTCTTCTATACCCCAAAAACTTGCTCCATTTATAGTTTTGATGTATTCTTGATCATTATGCCTAGTGCCATAGCATGCCTTCCTAATGTCTTGTATTTTATACCATTAATAGTTCAGATGTCTTTAAATCCCTTCAAACCTTTGCACAATGGCAATAAGATTCTAGATAATACTTGTCATCATTGGATGGAAGAAATAAAATAATCTACCAATTGTAAATCCTCTTTATGAGACTCCATCTGATTTTATTGCCTATATATTAATCATGTCAATAATGAGTGCTTTATTGGAAAAACTATTTGTTGCAAAACTATGTTTAAAATGTATTTTTAAATTGATTACTCTTTGCTCCCCACAAAACTTACAAGTCTCTGTTTCTAATTTTTAATTGTGAAATTTCATTATTTGGAAAAGACTTGTTGAATATATGATTTGATGTTTTCTAGTTATGTGCCTGAGTGTTTAATCATTTAAACCATCTGGAAACAAGTCAAGTTTGCTAGTTGCTATTTTGTTTCTATCACAATACAGACATTCTGTGTAAAGGCTATTTTTATGTAGGTTACTATTTGCTCCCAACCACATCATGCTGAGTTGAAAGTGGAATACTAAATCGAGATATAATCTAAAAGAGCAACCAGATGAAGCTTGCCCTTTGCACTATGAAAGTGACTATCCTGGAGATTTCAAATTCAAATCAAAAAGCAAGTTGATTTCAAATTAAAGCATTTGACAAAAAAGGACTACACTTTAGATATCTTATAAATTTTCAAAAGAGCAAGTCAATACGATAAAGACTTGACAAAGTTTTGCTTGTTAGAAGTCTAGTAAGCTTAGAGACATAGTTGCTCTTTGAAGAAGGTGTCCAATGGTAGTCTCCATCCCTATCTATAAAAGGAGAGCAACTCTTTCACTTCTAACACATAAAACCAAGCAATTCATCTTCTACAATTTTAAGAGTGTGAAAAATATTGTAGTCTTTTAGAGATAAATCTTTCTTGATTATTGTTTGATTCATTAGCTAGGAGTTGAGTGTGACTGAAACACTTATAAGAACCTTGTATCTAAGGAAATTTGCCTAGGCTTGTAAAAATCTTCAAGGTGAGAGCTAGGATTGCTTAAATCCTTGAAAGATCAAGAGGAAAAGTTGTAAAGGGATATCAAAGCAAAAGCACTAGTGGATAACCCTCAAGGTTAGATTTGACCTTAGGAGAGAGGAGTCTTTTTGGATCATCAAATCTCTATATATCGGTCTTATTATTCTCTTTTTCTTCTCTTTAGTTTCATGCTCTTTGATTGATTATACTTATATGTTATTTACCTGATCTTTTATAACAATTGGTTTTGATGCTCTTTTCAAAAGAAAAATTATTAAAACCTATATTGGTGGTTTAGACACCAATTCACCCCCACTTGATGTTTATTGTCGTAACACTTTTTTTTATAAGGGACCAATCTTTCATAGGCTACTTATACACAAATTCCTTAAGAAATTGCTCATATGTCATGTTATCAGCTTGAGCAATTTTTTTTATTGACATCCATCCAACTAAGAAATTCTGATTGATGTATACTTGGTCTTTTTGGCACACCGCTTAAGTCGTTATCATCATTGTATATGACATTGCTCACCTTAGGGATGAAAATTTAATCTTTCTACTAAAGGGTATTTATACTGAATATTCCATCCAAAAAATCCCCAAACAGCTTCACATGCATATATGTATATGAGAATAACAAAAAAGTTAAATGTGTTTAATAATTTGTATTATAATGGCGATATATGAAAGTTTGAATTGATAACTTCAAATAAACTATTCAAATTATCCACCACTAGTCCCCTTTAATGATTTGAAATTACTTTTACTCATTTTTGTTTTCAGAGTAATTTTCAAGAAGTCACTTTCTAAAAGGCTTTTAAAAGATACAATACAATAATAAAAGTGTACAAGCAAATTTTTCTATAAAAAAATTAATGACAAAATATGTATGCTTGAACAAATAAGTTTTCTTAATTTGAATGGACTAATACAATCTAATTTATATTCTTTAAAAAAATAAATATCCTTTGATTCTTCTCTTTATTTGATTTTGACAGAGGACTTTAAAGAAGTTTGTTGTTGAATCAAAGGTTGAATACTTGATTTTAATAGAAGGTTTGTAGGAAAATTGTTGTCGAATTGAAGGTTGAATCTTCACAGCACTATTGTGTCTGTAGAGATTTGCAAAACATGAACTTGCTTAAAGCCTTCAACATGAAACTCACATTCTTGAATGAACTAATTGCAGACTTTGGATGCATGGAAGTTTGTTGGCAAAGCTTTAGGAGCCTTGTAGAGTGGCTGCTTCTCCGTCTCTTATGGATTTGTTGTTGATTTGAGGACTTCATGAAACTTATTCCCAACTTGATGACTTGGAGAGGTTGGATGCGTCGAATGCAAGCAACAATTTGGGAAGGTTCTAGCGCTTCTCAAGATGTTATTGAATTGAGGATTAAAAAAAAAAAGAAAAACTTATTCTCAATCGCCCCAACTGAGACCTTAGAGTTGAAAAAAATCATTCTCTTCTATAGTTAAGTAAGATCATTTTCTAATTTTTTTTCCTAATTTTTTGCCATTGTGTTAGGAGTTTAGCTAATTATGCTTTCTTCATACAGTGTCAGATTCAAGACTTAGTGGATGGGGGACCAAAAAAAAAATACTAAAATTAAGAAATAATTAAAAAAAATTAAATTATATTACTAAATAATAAGATATTATATATAATAAATTTAAAATAAGAACATCTACCTCAATATTAATATCTTAATTAAAAAATTCGCATTTTATGGATTTTAAAAAAGAACAAAGAAATAACCCCAAATCAACCAAAAAATGATAAATTGTGTATTTAATAACAATAATTAATAAGATAATTTATACATTTTATCAAAGTTCAGAAAATTATGGGGACAATGAGACCAGTTTGTATTTTACACAAACTTGGATGCAAAAAAAAATAAAAAAAAATTTACATAAAGTTGTACTAAAGATGGCGGTGTGGGGTCGGCCCCGATGCTAACCCCACTTTGCCTCGATCTGTCGATCACTATCTTCATATATGTAAACCCAATATACAGTAATGTAACGATATACCGATAAAATCAAACAAGAAAACCAATCTGCTAGCCCCACTTTGCCTCCACCACAGACTTGATGGTTGTTCTAAATGAACTAACACAGCTTGAGCTGTGAAAAAAGAAAACCAAATAAAATAAGAGAGAAATTAATATAATCAAACAAATTAGTTAAGTTTAAGATCACTGTTAGCGAATAATTACAAAGTTTCCAAAGCTTTTGGAAGTAGTTTCTTAAATATCAATACATGAGATTTTTTTCATATAAAATTAAATTATTCCTCTCTGTTCTTTATAATTTTATTCATTTTTTAATTAAATCTTTATAGTTTAAAAATTTAGAATTGAATCCTTATATTTTTTTTATTTCTAATTTGACATCTCTTAATATTTTTTTTTTCTTTTAGATGTTGTCAGTAATTGTTACTAGTAAACAATATTCTCTTAACAATATTAGACCAAGAGGTACATGACTCTATGTTTCCTTTAAAAAGCACATAATTTTATAAAATATCATAATTTTTATATGTTAATTGCTATTTATAACACAAATACAACTTGTATGTAATCTTTTTATCAAACAATCATCATACTACATCAATAAAGCGTTGTCTACATATACTCCTTATTAAAAAAAATTAATTAAAAGTGATAGGAAGTATATAACTAGAAAAAAAAATAATTATAAGGACTGATCAATTTCAAAATTTTAAATTATAAAAATCTAATTAAAAATTAAATGAAATTATGAAGAGTAATAAAGTAATTATTTTTTTTAATAATGATAGTCACTTGTAATCTCATAAATCATAATCATATTAGTTGTCTACAATTATATAATGACTCCACCAAAATTTGTCAAGATAAGTTGAATCAATTATGTTTCCATCTATGTTTTAAAAAGTGGACTGAACATTAAATTGAGAAGGCTATAGATCATGGCTTGATGGGTTTGATAAGTTAAATTAATAGTTGAACTGAATAATATCATAATTAAAAAAATTAAATATATTAAATTGAGTTATATACAACAAAAATAATTAATATAAAATATAATTTATAAATTTAAGTTTGTAATACATAAAAATTCATAAGCATAGCAAATAAAAATCATTATAAATTCTATAAGAAGTTAATAATTACAAAATATTATAGGTGTGGATCATTTATTTAGTATATCTTTTAAAAACTTATTTTACAATTAACAAATACAAAAAGAATAATCCAATTTGAAGGTAAATTGTAATTCAAAAAAAAAAAAAAAAGTCAATCAGCTTTTGAAAATTGGTTCCAGTTCATCAATTTTGACCAATTCGTCTATAGTTCAATTAGATTTTGATTGGTCCAATCTGATATAAGAACACTGGAAAAATAAAGGTTTAGGGAAACCTAGATGATAGAAGCAAATAGGAGGGTTCAAGAACTCATGTTAGTTGAAACTTTTCCCTTCCCCTTTCCTTGTGATTTTACTCTCAAATATCAGTTGAAACTTTCTTAACCCTGATTTTCACCAGAAGTGTAGATCTATTTATTGGATTCTATTGTGCAATTTTTAATTTTTCAATTGTCGTAGCTGGGGTCGGCAGCTTTTATCTAAATGACCTTTGATTTTATTGTTTTTCCTTCCCTTGTTTTGTTTCCTTGCCGGGCATGTCTTCACTTGTTATGCAATAAGCTGCACAATACATGTGCTTAACAGTACTACAACACTAGATTTGTAATCAATCTCGGTTTTTTTTTTTTCTGGCAACTAAACAACGCCTATGCCAATTTGAGAAACCCTACTCAGTTTGAATTTAATTAGATGCACAAAAAATTAAGAAAACATGACATTTTTACAAGCCATTTTTTATGTCATTTATGTTTTAATTAAATTAAATTTTTAGTCTCTAAAATTTGTGTCAATGAGTAATTTTGTCCTTATATTTTTATCCCTTATAATTAGGTCATAGAATTTATTTTCATTTTTAATTAGCCTCTACACTTATTAATTTAGAGTTTTTTATTTATAATTATTTGATATAACTAATATTTATGGGCTTATATAACTATATGGTGATATAACAATAAAGAAATATTCATTGGAATAATAAATTGTTATAGTTTGAAGGAAAGATTCAAATAGATACAATCAAATTAAATCTATAAAATAGAAAATATGCATGATAAAAATTATTATTCTTAATTTTCTTAATAATTTTCGTGATTGAGATACAACTTTCTTTATTTTTATATCATGATAGAATTGCATAATCGACAAATATTTATCATACTAAACATACAAATGGAAATCTATAAATTAATTATGATATGAATCTGATTATAAATAAAAATAAATTCTAATAATTTAATCAGAGGGAAAAATATAAGAATAAAATTACAAATTACAAATTACAACAAACTATAGAGACTAGATAAACTTAATTTAATCATTATTTATGGTTATGCCGCTTGTTCATGGTCGTGAATTTTTTTACTAACATTAATCAAATTTAATTTTATTTAGTCAGTCAAATTTATTTTTATTTTCATATATCTAACATCATTCACTATAATTTGGGAAAGTCTGATTTAAATAGTTCTTACAATTAGAATTGAACATAATTGTTCAGATTTTTTTTTTTTATGATTATAGTATCTTTAATTTAGACGCCCTTCATAAAGTGATTTTTTTAAAATTTATTATAAAAACAAAATTAACTCAAAATAATTTCAAATCATTAAAGTGGATTAGTGAATTTATACAAAGTCACAAATTCAAACTTTCGTATAAGACCATGGTGTTAAATTAATAATAGAGTATTTGATTAGAAAATTTGAAGGATGTATAACGGAATAAAAAAGGCAATCTCCCTTATAGAATGCTTAATTTTTGTGTCATGGAATATATTACAATTATTTAATCTTAACAAACTTCCCTCACTTAACATTTCAGATTATATTACTCACTAAAAAAAAAAAATCATTATTTTCTCTCTCTTCCCGTTGCTTATCACATGAAACTGTTACCATTTGAATCCACCACAATCTTTCGTCATTAATCACTGCCTATCACTACTAATACCATTAGTCATTACCCGCCACCATCTTTTGCGTGTTGAAGATCATTGCCAACCATTACAATTACCATTGATCATTGCCCACAATCACCTTCCATCATTGACCGTCATTCAACACCACTACTAATGTTGACCACCTCCCACTACTTTCTAGTGCATATTACTATTGATCACTGTTTATTATCATATATAGTCACTAACCACTGCTCATTATCACCTTTCGTCATTAATCATAATTCACCACCACTTACAATCATTGATTATTGACTATTATCACTATCACCACTGACCACCATCTATCATTATCTATTGCTATTAGACCATCGTTCAAGTGTTCCCCAGTACTAATTACTGTTGTTAAACATCGTTTATTATTATTTATTATTGTTGACTACCGTTCATCATATTTATTGAATTAATCACCATCCACTATTATCTATCACTGTTGATTGTCATCGATCGCTGTTGATCACCATCAAATCAGACAATAAAAAAAATTATAAATAATATATTTTATTCCTTAACTACGCTAAACAAATCAAAAAATAATAATAATTATTATTATTATTCTTATTCATTTTTATTTGATTCTATCACAAATTGAATCAAACATCTCCCAGAAATAATTTCAAAACGCAGCTTATAACCTTAGTTTATTTATAAACGAAAGAGAGAAAACCAATCAACGAACACAAGGGACACAATTTACAATTGAGATAGTCATGGAAGCTTCTGCACACGGCTTTAAGTATTTGACCTTTATAACAGTTTTAAATATTTATCAACTCCAAACTTGATATCTTGTCCTACGTCAATGAATAAACTTGAACTAATCCTTTTTTATTGGAAAATTGTGGGCGCAAGAATCTATGACTTTGTCTATTACATAGTATTAAACTAATTCAATTAGTTTGGCCTTCACATGTTGAGTTGTGCCGATATGGCCTTCTCTGCTTTTCATTCAATGTGTGAAAATGTTTTCTGCTTTGAAGCATTCATAAAATTAAAAAAATAATAAAAAACTCATTGAAACCGGCTTTGGATCATATATATAATTCTAAAATCAACAGAATAGCAAAAAATTGTAGGCCAAGTCATGGTTCACCTTAATTAATTGGGCAATGTTAGGCTTTAAAATTTTTTATTAGCTTTTATTAAAATTTAACGTAAAAATCATAAAAATTATAATTTTTTTGTAATTTTATTATTTTCCTTAAAAATGTAATAAATAAATAAATAATTACAATTTCATTATTCAAAATTACATAATACCAAAAAGAAAGTTAAAAGTCTTCAAATTTTTTTCATTTTTATATAAAATTATCACTCTTCAAAGAAAGAAAAAAAATGGTTAAAATATACTAAATTCTCGTATACTTTTAAGTGATATATAAATAACTTAAAGATGCATCCTATCCCCTTGCACTGTAATTTGGGTGTACTTTACATTCATAAGCTTAATAAAGCATTTATATAGCTATAATGTAACTCAAAAAACTTTTAATTTTCTTTCAAAAATAATACAGTTCATTATTTTTAATTTTAATACAATTGTGAAGTTATATATCAAAATGTTAGAGCACACATAAAATAAAATATGAAATGATATCATTTTTCCTCTAAAAAATTAAATTTAGTTTTTTGATATTTTTCTTTTCAAAACTTCAATTTTCATTTTCTCTCTCCAAAAATCATATTTAGTTCTTTTATATTTTTTAAAAGAAAATAATAATTTTTATAATCACATAATACTCATACTTCATTATCCATATATGTAAAAAAAAAAAGAAGATAAAAGTAAAGTACATATGATTTAAAGTATAAGAGGGTTAAATATTCATTTTAAAAGAATAGGGGTTACATGCACATGATTAAAATAAAAAGGGATTTAATATATTTTAACCTAGAAAATATAAAAATATATAATACATGTTGATACTAATTTTCCCGATTAGGAATCAAAGTATATATAACCCTACTTAATTTCCATTGTTGTTATTGTTCATAGCTCTGCTTAAATTTTATTTAATCATATTTTACAATTACAATTCTAAAATATGAAAGTTAGTAATAAAATTTTATTTTATGTTTAAAATTCTTTAAATAATATTATATTGTTACAATTTATATATATCATGAGTAAATCAATTAGATATACACTATATTTTTTATTATAATTATTGATTTGCTCACATTATAACCAAATATGCTTTTAAATTTAATGTTATATTATTTTAATTTATATAAAAATTTAATTTATTTTTTTAACTTTTTAAGAATAAAATAAAATTTTGTTACTAAATTTTTATTTTAGAATTATAATTATATTTTAAATATTAAATAGGATCAAATAAGTTTTCAAACATAATATGATATTGATGCAATGAAATATACTCCATATATTTTTTATTATAATCATGGATGTGTAATTTATATAATAGTTAATATCATCAAATCTATTTTTAAATGTAATATTATATTGATGAAATATAATTATCGATTTGCTCATATTATACATTTTTAGATGTCATATCATATATAAAAATTTAATAATTTTTATTTAGTAATATCATATTATTGCAATTTATATCTTCATTGAAATCAATATTATTTAATTTATGTAGATTATCTTTTTAAATTTTTTGGAGAAATTATTATACTTTAAATCATATATAACTTAAACTAAATATAAATTCAAATTAGGTTTTTAAAGTGAACGACTAATCTCTCTATATGAAGTCATCGTGTAATAGTGTTTATTTTTCATATTCAAAATTATGTCTTAGGTACATTGTTATTTAATTTTGATATTGTTTAAGGATGGTAATGGGTCGGGTTTGGATTGGCTCGACCTAAAACTGATTAAGACTTGCCACTCCAAATCTGTTAAGGATCTGACAATGACCCATTTAGGATTATAAAAATATAATGATGAAATTTTCTAATTAAAAAAATATAAAATAATCTTTTTCTAATTGATAATAATTGGTTTATTACAAAATATGTTATACAAGTGGGTCTAATATGATATTCAAAAAAGACCCAAGATCTATTAGATATTTAATTGTTAGATTTAAATTCAAACAATTAAGTAATGGATCTAATTTGGGACTAACCTATTGGATAAATATCCATTGATTTAGGGACCCATTAGGTCTAAATAGTTTTACCATCCTTAGTATTGTTATTTAGTTTCAAAAAATAAAACCTAAGTTAATATGATTCAAAAGATTCAGCTTGCGACAAAGAAGAAGAATATGTCAAGAAGCATTGATTGTGTATGTGACGTATACTCATCAAAGCAAATGCGTGGAACCTGAACATCAGAGTAGTATATCTTTAGGTAATTCATGATTCTCAGAATGTTGATAAAACTCGTAACATAGAAATGATTTTGATGGATCCCTTTTAATCTTATGAAATTATTTGTCTTTATGTAATGGCTGTGTATAATATGTATTCTTTTAAATCCTATCAAATTATTCTATGACAACTATTTAAGTTAAGGAAAGTGACATTTTGTTTGAGGAACTTGGAATCATTTCTTAATAACAAGTTCTTATTCAAGATTATAGACAAGCAGTTGAGTGCCTTTATTTAAAGATTAATTATGATTTATAATTGATTGTGAAATTTCATTAAAAAAAAAACACTTTTGTGACAGTGCATAAATATTTATATTCAATATTGTATCCCTTTTAAATTAATTTGTATATTTTGTTTGCCTTTGCATATAATTTTATTACCATTGATCTATATCTTATATTCATACTATAACTAAATGTTACTCTTAAACTTAATCAAATTCATCATTCTTTTTTCTTAATTTTTGTATTCATTTCAATATTGTATTGACAGGAATATGACATTTTTCTATCTTCATACATAAAAATTAAAACATGAATTAAGTAAATTGATAATCTCTTTTCTAAAATGTTTGTCATTTTTATTATATTCCATTTTGTTTTTCAATGGTCGTCACTACTTAATTTCCATTTCAATTTACTCATTTTAAAATTTTACTTGTGTGCATTTTGAAATATCCCCGTACATGAATTATTTAATACTTCATATAGGTACAATGGAATTAGATCCACTAAAATTGAAAATATGAATGATTAAAATTGTGATTCTTAATTTTCTTAGTAATTTTCATAATTGGGGTTTTACTTTCTTTAATTCTATATCATGATAGGATTGCATAATTGACAAACTTTTATCATATTGGGCATAAAGATGAAAATATCGAAATTAATTATAGAATGACTAAATACAAATGAAAATAAATTCTAATGACTTAATTAATCACGAGGAAAAAAGTACAAGGACGAATTGAAACAAATTATAAAAGCTAAAAGTTTAATTTAACCATTGTGTAGGGTCATGGTATTGAATTTTTTTTTTTTTTTTACTTATGTTAATCAAATTTATTTTTATTTTCATGTATCTAGCATCTCTCACTATAACTCGGCAGAGTCTAATTCAAAAAGATCTTACAATTGATCATACTTGTCTAGATTTTTTATTATGATTATTGTATCTTTAATTTAGAAGTCCTTCATAAGATGATTTTTTAAAATATATATATATATATATATATATTATAAAAACAAAAAATAACTCAAAATAATTCCAAATCATTAGAGTGGATTGATGAATAATTTAAATAATCTATATAAAGTCACAAATTCAAACTTTTATATATCACAATTCAATTAAATAAATAAGTAAGGGATATTTGGTTGGGAATTTCAAGGATTAGTAATAGAATTAAAAAAATTAATTCCCTCATTGGGTATTTGATTTATGTATAATAGATTCTATTACCATTACTTAACATTAACAAACTTCTCTCATTTGAAACATTTCCCTCACTTAAGGTTTCAAATTACGTTACTCACAAAAAAAAGAAAAAAAAAGGCACTCCTGTATTTCTTTCCTTCTTTCATCTCACATAACTCTTACTATTTTAACCCACTATCACTTATTGTCATTGATCACCACTGTCTACTGTTGACTATTGCCTACTACCATTACAATCATTACCATTGTCCATTGCCACCTTCTGCGCGTAGTTGACTACTGCCCACCACCATTGCTATAATTGATTATCACCCAACACCATTACTAATGTTGACTACCACTCATCACCATCTATCGCTTATCGCTATTGATCACCGTTCATCACTACTTATAAATATTAACCACTGTTCATCACAATATTTTGCCATTGACCACCGTTTACTACTACCTATAATCATTGGCTATTACTCACAACCATTATCACGATTGATCATTATCCACTATTACCTTCTGCCGTTAACCACCATCTAGGTGTCCACCATTACCTCTAATTGAACATCGTCTATCATAATAGATCATTATTAATTACCATTCATTACTATTTATTGTTATTAACCACTGTTCACTATTACTATTGTTATTAACCATCATTCATCACTATCATCACTCAATCAAATAATAAGAAAATGAATTATAAGCAATGCAATTTTATTCTTTGATTAAACCAAATAAATCAAAAATTAAGAATTATTGTTACTCTTATTTTTTCTTATTTAATTTTATTCTCTTTCCATTTAATGCCTCCTAAAATTAATTCAAAAGTGCAGCTTGTAAATGAAAAAGAGAAAACCAATTAACTAACACAAAGGACACAACTTATAATTGAGATACGCATTATTGGAGCGGACGCTTTTGCACACGTTCTGATGACATTCAATCAAGATATTTTAAGTATTTGACCTTTATATTAGTTTTGCATATTTGTCGACTCCAAACCTTGTATCTTGTCCTACGTCAATCAATACACTTGAACTAATCCTTTTTTGTTGGAAAATTGTAGGCGCAAGAATCTAAGACTTTTTCTATTGCGTAGTATTTGATTATTGTCTCTTGATTATAAACCATAAACTAATTCAATTAGTTTGGCCTTCACTCGTTGATTTGTACCGATTTGACCTTCTCTGCTTTTCATTCAATATCTTATAAATGTTTTCTACTTTGAAACTTTCATTATAAAAAAAAAAAAAAAAAAGGCCCTCGTTCAAACCGGCTTTGAATCATACATATAATTCTAAAATCTAACAGAATAAAAAGAAGTTGTAGGGCCAAGTCACGGTTCACCTTAATTAATTGGGTAATGTCAGGTATTAAAAAAAATTTATTAGTTTTTATTAAAATTTAACATAAAAATTGTAATTTTTTTATAAATAATTTTATCTTTTTTCACAAAAAAAATTATAAATGTGTATAGATTTTATATAAACAAGTACATAAAAAATTATAATTTTACTGTTTAAAATTGTATAATAAAAAAAATAAAAATTCTTCCTTTTTTTTTCATTTTTATATAAAATTATCACCCTTCATGAAAAGATATAAAAAATAGTTCAAAATATGCCAAATTCTCCAGTACTTTTAAGTAATGTGTATATAATGCCATGACCTTTAAAAAGGTGCATCCTACCCCTAATACTTTAATTTGGATGTATTTTACATCCATAAACTTAATAAAGCACTCATATAGCTATTATGTGACTAAAAAAACTCTCAATTTTCTTTCAAAAATTAAAAAATAATTTATTTTTTAATTTTAATCCAATTGTGAAGTTCTGTATCAAAGTGTTAGGACATATATAAAATAAAATATAAAGAGATATCATTTTCCCTCTAATTAAATTTAATTCTTTGATATTTTTTTTTAAAACTTAAATTTTCATTTTTTCTCTCCAAAAATCAGATTTAATTTTTTAATATTTTCTTAAAGAACATAATAGTTTTTAGTGACCATATAATACTCATATTTTGTTATGCATATATGTAAGAAAAAAAAAGAGAAAATAAGTAAAGTGCACATAATTCAAAGTATAAGGGGGTTATGCCTTTTTAAATATCAAGAGATTATATGCATATAATTTAAAAAAAGGGGGGATTTAATGTATTTTAACCTAAAAAATATAAAAATTATAATACATATTGATACAAGTTTTGTCTATTACGAATCAAAGTATATATAACCTTATTTAATTTCCACTGTTTTTATTGTTAGTAGCTCAGTTTGAATTAAGCCAAAATATGAAGAGTCTATTATTGTTTTCTTATGGGTCTTTCTCTGAGTTTAAAATAAATAAATACGTGAGCTGCATATCATTCATGGATAATATTTGACGTCAGGGTGTTGCGTAGCAACCAACTTTATCCAATTGAATGATTCTCACGCGTTATATATCATAGGCATTTCTGATTCCGTGGCTTACCAACACTATGAATACATTAACACGATCTCTTAGTTTCCTTCATATATAACCACCAAACTCCTTAAACACAAATCACATCAACCAATATCTCACATTCGACAAATGTCAATCATCATCAAAATCTTAGTGATTTTGCTCCTCACTAATTTTCTCAGTTGCCAAGCACTCAGGCACCATACTTTTGTGGTAAGATTTTCTAATTTAAAATTTAGTGTTTTAAATTACATAACTATTGTTGTAATTTTGCAATTTTACTCTCCGTATTTATTAGTCATAATTGTGACTGCAAACACAACTTATGTATTATGTGTGTGTTTTTTGAAGCTGCTAATTTGCTTATATTTGCACTTATATGGTTACATTGCAGGTCCTAGACACAGCATACACAAGGTGTTGGTTATGGAAGGAGTAAGACAAGGAGAGGGGAGGTATTCTTGATGAATATATGTGACTTGTTTATTGCTTGCCTAGATTGAACTTACATGTTATATATTTATAAGGATTATGGAAGACTCTAGTACATAGCCTCACTAAATGACTTCTCTTATTTTCAAGAATAACTAGAAATTTCTTCATCTAGAGATTTGATCCATACATTCCCAATAGCACCTAGAAAGTTCAACTTTGACTAGATAAGTTTCTCTTAAAACTAAACTATTATATTTCCAAGACAACCTAGAAACTTCAATTGGATTAACTTTAGAAACAAGTTTACATTCCAACATTTGGCCCCCTTAA
>JANHAO010005835.1:0-22131 GCA_026873985.1 Saraca asoca | reverse complement strand
GCCTCAAATCAATTAATAACATAGATTTTTACTAATTTTAAATGTCATTAAATTAATAATAAATTCTTCCCAAATTTCAAAAAATGAATTAAAATATCCATAATGGGAAAGACAACATGTGGAGCACGCTGAAAAAAAAGCACATCAAAAAACCACCCATAAATGCCGCACGCGCCTCCACTGCACATGGGTTTTGCATGGGCGAGGAAGCAGATCGTGTTCCCCTTCTCTCCGGGTTACGCAAACCCATTTTCTAACCCGATTTGTGAAATTGGGTCAGAGCCAATTTCTCCACCAATTCTCAACCAAATTTCATGAACTTGGTGTCATTGAATCTAGAATTTGACAATCTACAATAGCCCTCTATCAATTTTGGCAATTATGGGTTAAACACAAAAAAAGGGTTTTTCAATGGTGGTTTATAGATGTTTACAGTTAATCCACAATTAATCCTTCAATTTGCAACAGAATTCAAATAGTTTGGTTCCATTGAATTCATGACCCTAGGATCTACAAAAGCCCTCAAGAAATTTCACAATTTGGAACACAAATTTGGGAGAATTTGGCAAGAAAAGATTCGGTAGGGTTTGAGTGAATCCGAATGGTTTTAAAAAAAAAATTTCAAAGATTTTCCAGCAAATTTCATATTAGATTTTCAATTAAAAACATAATCTACATGTCTAATTTGATAATTGTAAAAAAAAAAAAAACCCTAACTGAATTCCAATAAAAATTTATTGGTTTCAATAATTTGTATTTTATTTCATATTTCAAAAGAAGAACAAATTGATTACAAAATTTTGAAACAAAATAGCATAGAAATCCAAATGACAACCACAGTTAAGATTAGATCAGTTGGCTCTGATACCAATTGAAAGAAATAAACTATCAAAATACTCTAATTCCTAATAGATGGTATGTCAAAAAAACAACACTGATAATCAAATTGAAATTCAAGGGTTACCAGATATACCTAGAAAGGAAGTAGTTGTTGAAGCCATCTGAAATCTGAATTCTCTACAATGTAAGGGAGAGTGATTATCCCTATTCCACCTCAGTACTCTCTATATCAGTTTTAGATGGGGAAAACTATACACTGATTAGTGGAAAGGAATAGGGCCTCTCCATATGTATATATACAAGATGGGTCAAGCCTACCTATCATGGTAAGCCTAAACACAGGGCCCAATATCCACATAAGCCCATCAAAATTATCACAAATAATTAGGCTTTATAACAATAAGCGCAAATGATGTGACATCCATTTAATCTGATACATTATTAAATTATGTCAGTCCATATAAAAATTCTAATAGAAAAAAGAAAAAAAAAGGCTATTAAGTACCAGATAGCAACAAATCTTTCCAAATGGACATGACCAAAGGTCAATCTCAAATAGCATGCATTAATGATTCCTTGTAACCTTCATAAACTAAACACATATTGCTTTCATGCCCCTATTTGCTAGTCATTTCTTTGGTTAACTGCCTAGTGCGAGAGATTTTTCACATAAAAGTTTTTATTCGTTGTGGCCCTTTCTATTTCCAAATGATAGACCACAACCTTTCATCATGTGATGTTTCAATGCCAATAAATACCATTATGCACTTCTTATAGCACACCTCCCATCTATTGTCTTACACCATCCAAGACTGTCTTCTCCATTTCTAGCATCTGGAGGAAATATGGCATCACTGGCATGTAACAATTTCACCCAATGGTTAGGAAAATGTTGTTGCAAGATAGAGAAATTCCAATGCCCATAAGCATCCAACATGTCTTCCATTAAATTGGAAACCATATGGAATAGCATAGATCCATTGTTACAGAATTCTATGCTACCCCATTAGCAAGCCACATATCTTCCCAAAATTTTATTTGGCTAACTCAAGTTGGCTAAATACAATACAAATTCTTTCCAAGTCTGTAATCTTAACTCTAATGAATAATAAATTGAGATAAATCAACATCTCTCTCATATTTTCCCTTTAACACATTGATCATCAATAGTAGACAATATATTTCACCTAATTTTCATTTTAAAAAAAAATATTCATAAGATTTAAATGCCTAAATCCCAATCCTCCCATAGCTGTAGGCAAACACAGTGTCTTATCTTATAAAATGAGCATGTTTCTTTTCTTTTGTGTCCCCTCAAATAATTTGACTCTAAAGTCTTTTAATTTCAAAACACACTAAGGATGGAATTTTATTATTCTACATATAAAACACTAACATGATAATCACCACTGATTTAGCAAGAGTAAATCATCCTGCGAAAGAAAACATTGAAATTGTCAACCATTTGGATAAAATTGAACTCTTTCTAGAATTTGTTTATACAACAAATAACGGCCTAGATTTTCAACTATTTTAAAACCAAATCTTTGCAAAATATTAGTTGTTATCCAGAGATTAGCATTCTTCAATAAATAAATACTAATCCTATCAATACTTACTTTTTAGCCTAGCATCACACAAAAAAGTGTTCAAATAAGATAAAACATGATTAATTTGAACTTCACTAGCCTCAGCAAAGAGCACTTGATCATCCGCAAACATTAAATGTGATGTTAGGGATCTTCTTCTTCCTCCACAAATAGGTTTCCATAATTTTGAAGCCATTACATTTCCAATACGATGTGATAATTTTTCCTTGCATAAAAGAAAATATAAAGGAATAAATAATCCCCTTATCATATCTTTCTCAAGGGCTTGAAAACATCAGTTTTTCTCAATCCATGAAACCTTAGAAAGAGGTCAAAGAAATACCGTGCATAATTAAGTCAACAAAGCTATCTGGGCATCACATATCATAAAGAACATTATAAATGAAATTCCAATTATGGTGATCATATGTCTTTTCCAAATCTACTTTGATAGCCATAAAAGCTTTCTTATCCTTCATCTTTCTCATATTATAAATGAGCTCTTAAACAATAATAATTTCATCTTGTATATGGTGCTTGGAATGAAACTTACTTGAGAGGAAGAGACAATTTTTAGTAGAAATGACTTCAAATGACCCATCGGAATTTTACTCAAGCCATTGTACACCACGTTGCAAAGAGAAATTGGTCTTAGGATTTGTTTATTGTTGACATCAAAATTCGGTTAACAGATTTGTGTCCAATATCACCCTAGACTACAAGTTAGATATGGAAGAAAGCATAAAAGAAAGACACTGGAAGAGAAGAAGAATAGAAGACACTAGGAATTTTATCGTGATTGGCTAAAGCCAAGTTGGCCCCTACGTCCACACTAATTTTGATTATCAACTGGCAGTTATTTTTTTTTTGTTTGATTACAATGGTAATGCTCTCTCTCTCTCTGTGTTCTGGCAAAGTTTCTGCATGCAAGATTCCTCTCTCTTTTTACAATGACCACCCCTTCCTATTTATAGAAGGGGGGAGGGTTACAAATGTAATTTTATAAGTAGCAAAATAATTATTTTTGCCACACTGGGCATTTAATGCTTGGCGTCGAATAATTAATGCTGGGCAAATTATTGTCAGACTGCCGGGGGGTTGATGTGTTAGTCTGGAGGCTGAGCTGTCAATTGGAGACGTGTGCCTTTGATTGCTGATTAGACCCCATACATGTGTCTGGCTCGTTGACCTTGCGACCTAGCATTGTGCTAGTGGGTGAGCTAAAAGCTTTAGCTCGCCTCGCTGTACTCGTTTAATCGCTCTCCTTGAGGACGATCGGAGTGACAGCCCTTTTGCTGACGAGTTGAAGGTCTTCCCAACAAGTTACGCTCCCAACCGCGACGTCGCTCAATGTCTTCGGCTCGCACCTGATGGCTCAGTATCCTCGTCGAGCGATCTCGATTCTTCCAATTGGGGCCTCTTCCCAGTTGGTTGTGCCTCCTACTAGACTTCAACCAACCCAACCCATACTTTCCAAAAAATACCCATAACATAAGCCCCCAACTCTCAGTTCGCTCTGCGGATTAGGAGTTGCAACTAGTAGTCAAAGTCTTTGTTTACAGTCTACACTATGCATAATTTTTAGCCATTGGCATGGCGATCTTATTTTTTCTGGACCGTAGGCGCCTCGCTTAGGAGAGGGCGTGTCCCCCCACCATATAAGGCACAAGGCCACTCGAATTCTCATCGATGTGGGACTTCTGCTCACCTCTACCTCTTTTTACCATAAACATTTATAATGAAATTTTATGAAAAGTACTTTTCTAAGAAAATACATTTGCATAAATGAATTGATTTTTTGTTATTTAGATAACATAAGAGAAAATACTTTCTCTTGTTTGATGTATAAATATAAACTATTTTCTCTTATTAAAAAATATCGTTTATACATACAAATTTTATCTCTAAGGTTAAGCCATACAATAATCATTTTGTTCTTAGAATATTTTCATGATATGAGTTGACAAGCCTTTACTTTTAAAAATCAAAAGTTAATTGTATTTTGTACTGGAAGCAACATTCAAAGAACAATATTCAAATCTTGTTTCATCCTTATCATTTTTTCATGAAGTTAGTTTATATTCAATTGACTTTGGTCAAATTTGTTGACCACATTTGTCATATTTATTAATTATCCAAATATTATTTATTAATTATCCAAATATTATGTCAACATTATTTCAATATAAGGGGAAAATACAAATTACCTTTGAAGTTTAGACGAGTGATAAAAATGGTAGATAAATTTCAAAATCCTATATATTACCTTTGAACTTCCAAAAAAATTGAAACCACCTATATTGCTATTAAATTTGATGGAGGCAATGTACGTGAGCCGCTCGTGACCTTCAAGCTAGTCTTTAATCTTCATTTCTTTTGCACTAAGCCACCATTTAATTTAACAAAAATGCAAATTTTATGCTGGAATTCTTGAAGAAATCGAAGAGGACTGAAGATTATTTGAAATTACTTTTAAAATTTGAGATAAAGTTTTTGGATTTTACTAAACTATGTTTCATCACTTTGTGTATTCTATAAAATTTTCTTCTTTTTTTTTTCCTAATACATATTGCTTTTGCAAATGATACAAAACCCTTTTAATTTTTGTTTGATGCATTTGTTGACTTGCATTTTGCATTGTAGGTTAGATTTTTTGAGTTTGTAACTAAGATATGATTAGGGATTTTTGTGTTTAATGAAACTTGAAACAGAGTATAAACAAAGTCACTCGTGCCATTTTGCTAAAAAAAATGAAAAAAATTTTCCATTCATTTGGTTGGAGATGGTGGCTTTCATCCTGCAACTTAATTAAATGGGGGGGGGGGGGTGAGTGGCTCATGTATGTCATCTCCATTAGTCTTTAACAACAACATAGACAATTTCTTTCTTTCTGAAACTTCAAGGATAATATGTCAAATTTTGAAATTCATGTACTATTTTTATTTCATTCGGATAATTTGCATTTTTCTCTTAATATAATTATTGAATATCAATGTTTGTAAAAATGAGAGGAGGGAGAGAAGAAGGAAGATAGGAGGGAGAGGAAGAGTAGGGGAGAAAAAAAAGGATAGAGAGCGAATAGAGGGCAAAGAGGAGAGAAAAGAAAAAGATGAGAAAGAGAGAAAGGAAGGAAGGAAGAGAGAAATAAAGGGGTAAAAGGACAAAGAGGGATAGAGAGAGAAGGAATAAAAGTAGAGATGTGGTAGAAAGAATGATAGAAAGGAGAAAGGGTTAGAGAAAAGGAAAGAAAGTAGAGAAAGGGTATAAGATAATTTGAAAAAATAATTTCTTTTAATTAAAAAAAGCCACTTTTTTCAAATATATTATCATTTTGACCAAATCTATTTCTTGTTAACTAACTTTTTTATTAACTTTAATTATAAAAAAGTTAAAAAAAAATGGTTTCCAAAAAAACATTTTCCCCTCAAACAAACACTCTAAGAAAGCTTTTTTAATTTCTTCCCCTAACTCTCGAGTCAACCTATTCCTTATTAACATTATATTCTTGAAAAAGTTCTGAAAAATTTGATAACAAGCATTTTGAAATTTTCTTTATCTTCAACCCAGTGCTTATTAAAAGTAATTTTTTTTTCACTTAAAACTTGTGATTCTTTGGCCTGTGTTTACATTTTTATCATACTGAACATGAAATTGCTATTTTAATGTTGAATCCAATACCATTTCACAATTCATAAAATTTGCCTTCTGATTTTCAATATGATTCACTGTTCCATAACCATGATTGCAAAGTGCTCTAATCGAATTCGTTTTGTTGATTATATTTGAAGTTTGATCTGTAAATAGATAAATTAAACTTATAAAGATTGAAAAAAAAATAAAAAAGAGCTATAAACACATTACAGAAATACACAACAGTAATCATATCAACCGTATGTAGCACACAACAATTACTGCCCCTTGCAAATAATATGCTACTTGAATGCAAAAAAGTCATACAATCCTTCCCTATAATTCACTCATTAACTTGTCAGAAGTTCTTGCATCATATTCCTGGCCTCAGTCAGATGACTAATGCAAGAGATCTCTTTGGCCCATACATGTGACATGCCATGTATATTCTCCATTTCTAGCAGATATTCATTCTCCAATCGTCTCATGTCATCTGCATCCACCGCACTAGCAACCACATTCTGTGCAGATTAGGCATAAAACGGCATTTAGCCCAATATTTAACAAGAGCTGTAGAAGATGGATGAGGAAGCAAGATTTAAAATACAAGTATTTTATAAGCATGCTGCAAGCACAATGATCCAGAAAAGGGGGAAACAGATAGTGGGCCAACAAGCTGATAAAATCATACTAAACCACTTTGATTATTGTTTACTTCACCCATGAATCAAATTATATGTTTGAATCTTGGGTGACAAACGAAGTTTGTCCAGTAACATTACACAGTATGTTTGTCGTCTCCACTTTCTATTTATCTTTTCAAATCTCCATAAATAAGATACTGATTGAATACTGCTACAACATTATATTCATATTGCAACGAACTTACCCAAATTTTACCAAAGCAAGCATTGAAGATTATGAACTTAAGAAGGTTTTCATCAGAACTGCAGAGGACCTTGTCTGAAGTAACAATTACAAGATCTTGGGAAGGCCAATCGATGACTGAACCATAATTTTTCACAGTAATTCTCTTGTAATTCTTCAAAATTCTCCAAAGGTGATAACTGGCAGCGCTGGGAGCATTGTCATGGACCCTAACCCACTTCAATGACCAGTCACTCCTTTCAAATGCTCTTTCTGGGAGTTTTTCATGTAGTCTTAACAGCATTGCTGCCCTCTCAGCGTTAGCCCAGCAACAACATGTTGATGATCCATCATCTACTTGCAAATGTAAAGGCAAAAAAGGATTACTGATAGAAGACATGCATCATTACAAAGAATCCATACAGTGAAGACTTTGTGGACATGATGAGATCAGAAGTGGAGATAGAGATGGAGATGGAGACATCTCAATGTAGGTTTAGCACAACAAACATTTATATTAAGAGAGAGAGAGAATTGTAAAGCCATATTAAACAATATAGCAGGTAAATCTATTTATAATGAAAAGTAGGTACATGAAGGAGGGTTACAATAGGTCCATGGCTTATTGACCTATCTAGGCCCTCTATTTACTAACACTCCCCCTCAAGCTGAAGCATAGATATCAAACATGCCCAATTTATTACAAATATCATTAACCCGTATTCCTAAAAGTGCTTTAGTAAACAAATTAGCAAGTTGATCTCCAATTCTAAGATGTCTCATATCAATAACTCCTTCTTGAAGTTTCTGCCTAACAAAATGATAACCAATCTCTATATGCTTTATTCATTCATGAAAGATTGGATTTGTAACAATGTGAATGACAACCCGATTATCACACCATAGTTGCATAGTTCCAATTGACTCAATCCCAAGTTGACAAAGAAGTAAATCCACGAAAGCTCATACATAAAATGAGCCATAGCCCGATATTCAAATTCTGCACTTGACCGAGATACAACTTGTTTCTTACTTTTCCAAGATATTAGATTTCTACCAACAAACACAATACCGTGAAGTAGATCTCCAATCCATGGGACATCCTGCCCAGTTTGCATAAGAAAAACCTTCTACTCTACAATGGTCATCTTTTTGTACAATATTCCACATCTGGGTACCTTATTGAGATATTTTAACATGTGTATAATTGCATCCTAGTGAGGGGTTATTGGAGAATTCAAGGAGGCTCAGAAGATCCAAAAAAATGGAGTAAATTCAAATAAAGTAACATCTAAAAATACAAAATAACAACTTAATTCAGAGGAATAACATCAAAACCCTGTTTGAGTGTGCGAGTACCCAAGAAGGACACAGTTCAAAGACCCTAAACAAAACATGTATAACCAAAGACACAGAAAGTGAGAGGAAACAATGTATGATAAGGAAACAAAAGATAATAACATAGCTGACCATCATAAATTGATGATGGCATGTGATTAATCAAGAAACAGGCTATAGAAATAGCATATGCTCAAAACACCTTAGGCATTTTCATTTGAAACAAGAGAGCATGGGCCACCTCCATTAAGTGGCGGTTTTTCTTTCAGCCACTCTATTTTGTTATGGAGTAACTGTACAAGATGACTAATGAATTATACTATGCTGTGACAAATATGAGGAAAATTGAGCTTGAAAAGTATAATTTATTATTAAGAAATAAAAATTGAATATATGACTAAAATCATTAGGTTATTTAGTTAGACTATAACTAGAGATAAGTCATAAGTTTAGATTAGTCTATAAATTATTGAGTTTTATTAAAACTCTATCTCTTGTATAGGCTATATAAATAGAGAAGTAAGGTTAAGTCTTTCAATGTAATTCAACTATCTTATTTCATTCAATAATAATTTTCCTCTAATTCTCACTAACCTTTTTACTTTTTCCCCAACACATCCTAATTATTTTCTCAACATGATATCAAAGCAATATCATCCTCTATAAGGCCTTGTAGGTTATATCGTTTCCATCAACCTCAAAGAGGTTAAACTACTAATGTAGAATTTAGATTTAATTTTGTTATTGCGAGTTATTTGATTTTGTAAAAAAAAAAAAAAAACACACACACTATTAAGTTGCTGTTCTATAGATTTTTTAGGTTTTCAAACTTTTTTATTTTGATGTCTAGTATTTGAATTATGGTGAAAAAAAAAAGAAAGAAAAATAAAAGTATTTGAGTTTGGGCAGAATAAAAATATATTCCCGTAGTTGGTTTCCGTGTTTCTGTGGTTTAAGTTTTTTAGTAAAAAAGAAAAAAGGAAATATAAGGAAAATTCAAGAGACGAATATTTGGGTAGAACTACAAACGTGGTTGTGGTGTTGTTTGCCATCCACCTAGAAAGCGGTTTCAATTATTCAAGGCTAGTGGCATTAGTTTCGGCAGTACCTATTCCAGCAACGACCGATTGTGGCCCGCGGCAACAATTTCTGATTTTCCAGCAAGTTTCATCGCTGCTGGTGGTGGTGGCTGTAACATTGGAAAATTGTTGCAATAGCATGATTTGTTGGGGTACAAGGAACCAAACCTAGTTTCTAGTTTCCATTAAAACCTTGAACTCGAAGGCTCTATATGTGTTTCTTGGTGTAAAAAAGGGCAGAGAATGGGTTCTTCTGGGCTCCATCTCTACCTTCTATCTTCTAAAGCTTCTTCAGAAGCAAGGAGTACAACAATACAGTAAGAAGCACTACTAGTCCTATCTTTTTCAGCGAAGTTTGTCAACAACAATGGGTTCTACAGTCAATATAATAGTTGATGGTGGACTTCAGTGACCAAAGATCCATCGAGGGCCCTAGATCAAACTTTGATTGCTGTTTTTGGTTTATCTTTCAGCATCTTTTCTGTGGATTTTGGCTAAATCTTTCTTAGATTTTGATTAAGCGATTTTGGATAAATTTCATCTAGAACCATTGGCTGTTTGATGCAATTTGAAGTAGGTGTAGTAAGATACCTAAGGATTTCTGGTGAATATCAAGGATAAGGTGAGTTGGTACTGAGTAGAACAAGTAACCAATTATCATTGAGTCACAACAAGTTAGCACTGAGTTATTATTCAATCAAGACAAGTTACGACTGAGTCTAGTCAAGTTACTTCCGAGTTAGGTGGATTAGTGTTGAGTCTAGACTTGATTAGTTCCTATTGGCTATTTGAGTAGATTTGATCTTGTTTAGTGCTTGATTTCACTCATTTGGTGTTGGACTAATGCTTTTGAAGCTAGATTTGATCCTATCAAGGAACTTCTATTCATATGCTTGCTGCATTTTAGTTGATCTTGTTGATCGTTGGTGATGTTTGGCAGATGCAAGAATCTGAACCAAATTAGTGTTGCTATTCAGGTGGTATAGGAGTAACTTTTGCTCTAATTTTCATGATTTCTTTGTGGTTTACTGCATTTATTCTTTGATCCACTAACGCTTTGTTTTGGGCTGCTGGAGATGGATTTGATGAGATGCTACAAGTAGTAGCTTTTCCGGCAACGTTCCGATGGCAATGGTTTTGACGTCAAAAAAGTGTTGAGTGTTGCTTTGGGTCTTGCAACTTTGTTGTGGATAAAGCTATGTTGCTATTTGTTTGGCAAATTTTGGTGTTTCATGTGATTTGGAATATTGTTTAGTAAATTTTGGTACCCTCATGTGATTTGGCGGACTGTTTGGCAAATTTTGGCATCTTCATGTGATTTGGAGCTTCATTTGGCATGACTAGTGTTTGCACAAGTCTAATTTGGTGAGATCATCCCCAATATGAAGTGGTTTGGACCACTAAGAATACAACTTGGAAACAATACAATTTGTGATAGTATTAGTGGTTTTGGCATAAATCCAACCATAGGTGTTGGTGTTTTTAGCTAGGAACTTGAAGGAGCAGCTCAAGGGAAACTAGCAGAAAACTTCTGGAAGTTATGACATTTGTCATTTGTGTCAAGGAGAACAGTTGGAACGAGGTCCAAGGAGCAATCAGGGTTAGTTGACTAAAAACTTCTAAGAGTTGTATCTACGGAGGTTTTGACTTTGTTTTTGGGGTTTGCAAGTGTTTGGTTTAAGGAAAGTTGTCCGCATGCTATGTTTGTTGCAATCCATTCGTGCAGCTTGATGTTTGTCAAGTTTTCTTTATAGATAGTTTTTATTACATTTTATTTTTTTGAAAGTTCAAATTAATATAACAAACTTAAGCTTTGAAAGCTTCAACTTGAGGAGAGTGTTATGAATTAGAGCTATAATATATGACTAATAAGCCATTAGATTATTTAATAATATTATAATACTAAAAATAAATCATAAGTTTAGATAAGTCTATAAATTATTAAATTTTATTAGAACTCTACCTCTTGTATAAGCTCTATATAAACAGAGGAGTAGGGTTAAGTCTTTCAATGTAATTCATTCATCTTATTTCATTCAATAATAATTTCTCCCTAATTCTCTTTAGCCTCTCTCTACTTTTTCCCCAACACAAACCGTAATTATTTTCACAACATTTAGCATTATCACTTTGCAGGTTGTGTATAGATATTTGAAATTGATTCTTAATTTTAGCATGAAAGGCACAAAAAAATGTCAAATATATCTAATCGACTTTTCATCAAATAAAGTCAAGTAACTCTTGAATAATCACCAACAAAAATAACAAAGTAACTAAAACCAGATTTCAAAACAACTGGACAAAGACCCCAAACATCTGAATGTATTAACTCAAAAGGAGATGGAACCTGTTTATTGACTTGAGGAACATAAGATTGACGATGTTGTTTAGCAAACTAACATAACTCACAATCTAAGATAGAAACAAACCTCAAACTAGGACAATTTTTTTAAAGACGCTAAATAAGATGACCCCAACAACAATGTAACTGATGTGGAAGGTACCAGCAATAGCAATCGATTGAGGAACATTTTCATCAAGTACATACAACCCACCAAATTCAAATCCTCTACCAAAATCTTCTTTGTCACAAGATCTTGAAAAACACAAAACCAAGAGAAAAAAAAAAAAGAACACCGCAATTATCAATACGTGTTAATTAGCTGACAAAAAACAAATTGAATGGGAATTTGGGAAGACATAAAACTTTGGACAAAGAAAAATTAGATGCAACATTAACTGTATCACTTCTAACAATAGATGCAATAGACCCATTAACTAAAGTGACATGAGAGGCAGAGGAGTTGGGAAAAGAAGACAAGCTACCTATATTGCCTGTCATATGATCAATAGCACCTGAATCAATAACTCATCTAGTATTAGAATTAGAAAGGCACACGATAGGATTACCTATCTGAACCATAGTAACAATGGATTGAATGGGTGACGACTGCTGAAAGGCCTAGAATTGAAGGTATCGAGCATACTCTTCTTCAAATATGGTTATGCCTTGTGTAGGCTTAGACTCTTGTGTAGAAGAACTAATTGTAGTATATGCAAACTGAGATGGCGATGCTTTTTTCAATTTGGGACAATTCCTCTTGATATGACCAGGCTCTTTGCAATAATGACAAATGTAGGCATTATTTGAATCACACTCCCTTTTCCTCCTATTGCTACCGTGACCCCCTTGAATACCAAATCCAATCAAAGCAGATGATAAAGACTTGAAAAATGCAAAATTAGAGGCCAAAGCATCCATGATGAAGACTTGAACTAGAAAACCATTAAAAAAAAACCCAAAAAATATCAAAAAATTAGAAATCATAGATGCTGTAAACAAACTGCAAAACCATCCACACAAAAAGGTTCAGAAGCTACTGGAGGTGCTGCTATCGGAAGGATGTCACCGGATACACCGTTACGTGCCACCACTCTCCTCTATGCGTGGGCATCACATGCCACTCAGAACAAGGCACTTGTACTGCATATTCCACCTAGAAAGATTCTTCAGTCCCTGATCTACCCTTCGGTCTACCTAGTTCTGCTACCCACCACCTCAAGCATGCTGAACTCTTCTAGATAGAGATGTTTCCAAAAACTGACAACTACCCACTGCCAAAATATTCATATCTAGATTCCACCCAAACATGCAATCTAAGATTTTCACCAAATTGAAACCGTCATGACTCACGACATCAAGAAGGAGAGAAGAAAGAAGGAGGAAGAGAGGATCAGGTTTTGTTGATTAGGCTAACAGAGAAAAAGGATATCTACGTTTTTTTTTATTTTTTTATTTTTTAATTTTAGGACTCTAACATGACATAAAAGACCCATCAAAGCCATTACCAACACTTCATTGCTTTCAATAATAAACTCAAAGACAAATGCTCAAAGTCATCTCTTATGCAACATGCACCAAGGCATGCAGATAATTGGGCAAACATTTACCCAAACTATCCAACCCTAAGTCTTCAATGGATTGTAAACCACAGAAGAAAAATGCAAACCAACAAATCAGCAAAAACAAAGGAAACCTCATCAATACTCAATAGCCAGCAACCCACAACAACACCATATATCAACAATTAGCAACAAAACAGAATGAACTAGTGTTTCCCAAAATCACATCTACCAGTATCAGACAGCCGCATCTTGACCAATTGAATCTACTTTAGATTACATCAACTTTAGTAAATCGCAAAACCAGGCTTTTGATGTTTTAGATTGAGCAAAAATTGCACCAAGCAGTGCCAAAAAGGGGTTTAGAACTGAAAGAACCAGACCTAATAACACCTCACCAGAGATCTGACCAAAACCACGCAAGAAAGCACCTTCTCTGGTCAGCCATAAACCATGGTGACACTGTCTATGGCACTGATCATTTACAACCACCCTTGGATTGCTCTAAAATATAAGAACAGAGAGAAGAGCCCACTGCTGCCCCTCTCTCTAACTTCATCGGAGCTTCGCCAAAACTGTCAAACCTCCGATGGAGTCACTGGCCACCAGAATGTCACTGAACACAGACCACCACTTCCTGTAGCCACAGAGACACAACTTGCTGGGTTGCAGGCTTGCGCCTAACTATGCTCTCTTGTTTTTCTTTAAAGGTGGCTAGGGTTTTCACTCAACATCTCTAAATTTACAAAGATTAATGAAAAAGAATATAAGGTTATCCAACTATTCTAATGGCAATTGGATCTTCTTTAAGGTTGCCGGAAGCATGATACACCAACAAGCCTCGAGGTGGATAATACCACTCTAATACCATATCAAGAGAGAGAATTGTGAAGCCATACAAAACAATGTAGTAAGCAAATCTATTTATAATGAAAAGTGGGTACATGAAGTAGGATTACAATAGGCCCATGACTCATTAACCTATCTACGACCATAACTTAACTAACCTATTTACTAACAATTTATAAAAGGAAAACCAAAACAGAATGTCCTAGGATGAAGGATAATACGCATCTGATTGAAGAAACAAAATAAATGCAAACCCAACATATAACCTATTTGGAGTACCTAGGTTAAAAGATTGTGCAGTAATATTACCTAACATAGTTGATCTAATCTTCTGAACAGCTACCACCTACCATACGAAATATTACTTTTCAAAGGCTCCTCAATGAAAATGATAAAAAGAAAAATCAAGAACACATGCCATTTATGCCAAAAAAAAAAAGACATCATACAAACTGCTACATACTCAAAATTTGGTCAATCGTTTAAAAAAAAAAAATACAAGAGTTCACACATGAAGAAATAACCACATAAGGAGAATAGCATTACATTCAATCAAGCCAAATAAAAGCAGACAATACTTAAATGTATTAACTGAAAAGTCATTATGTCAACTAAGAAAGCCCAGATAATGTCAGAAGTGAAGTCATATTCAACCAAGAGTTGATGTACATGTTGGACATAAGAAGAAATGAAATTGTGCCTGGCTGACTTCTCTTCCATAAATCTTTGACAGACATAACTCTCTAACACGAATAACTTACCCAACACCAAACCAGCAAGCGGAATGTCAAAAAGAAGCTCCCTAGCATTATATCTGGATTGTGCATCAAGTTTATTAGTCTTGCTCTCTAAAACTAGAACAGAGACTGCAACCACCTGTTGAACAAACAGCTCTAAGCCTCCTTCGAAAGTGCAAGGCTTCATGCAATAATTTAAAGCAACTTACTCTGCAACGTAGCAACATTTGCTTCTGGCTTAGGGACTGATTGAAGTCAGAAATCAGACCTGATGAGACAGAGTCCAGAGACGTATTTGCATTTATAGCAGGCCATCGATTGGAAGGCATGCCACTGTATGGTCTATCATATTTTCCCATGGAGTTTATTACAATAAATGATACAGGCAACAATATCAATTTATTTTGGCCCCTGAAGAATCAAATATTAGCAATCAAATTAATTAGAAAATTTAATGAAATTCACAGAAACTTTCAAAGAATCAACCCATACAAGTGTAGATATGAAGTGAAAGGATGAAAATTTCATAAAATAACCAAGCTATTTTATACAAGCCAAGAAATAATATTTAAGGACCAAATAGGCTACTTTAGAGTTTTTAATTATTACCCACTACTCCAGTAGTATTTTCAAGTACTTGCCACAATAAATATTCGCAAGAACTACGTAAAAAGAAAAGGCAACGACTCTGACAATGAATACAATTATACTTCAAGATTATTGAATACAAGGAAATAAATTATTTCTCTGTCATGGTTACTTACTTTGCATCAAGAACTCGATGAAATGTTGCATTTACACCAGGACCAAAACCAATAGGAAAAGCATACTTACTGGCAGAGCCGAAAATCTTCACCTAAAAATCAAATAAACTAAGATGAATAAGCTGTTCAAATAAAGATAGATGTTGAGTACATTGTCAAGAAGGAATTGTAGTTACAATATGATGATTAACTAAGACAGGAATGCAGAAACTAATTGTAACTCCCTCCAAGCCTTTCAACTTGAGCGCATCAAGGCTTGCACAACTTAAACATGTATTGCTGAAATTAGAAGCAACATCTTGAATGTCAACCACATTGCCTTGAACAGATATTAAATTTCCCTCGGGAAACAAGCAACCTGAACCAAGAGATCCAGAAAACACATTGAACCCTGTTACTGTATTAGTGCTCAGAGAAATATTTGCACTCCCTGCTGGTATTGTAGATGACTGAATTTTGTTTTCTTTTGATTCCTGAATACTATCTTCCAAAAGTCCTGTTAGATGGGCAGGGAGATTAAGACAAACATCAGAGCAGACACCCAAAAAATCGTTGGATCTCAGGGGAAGTTGTTCAATTTGATCTTTGGGAAAAACCCCATCAACGCAAGAAGCTGAATTATCTTGAGCATATTTAAATGATGATTCACACATAAGAACACCATCAGAAACACATGACAGACTCCAGAGATGTTTCCCAGAATCAACTAGAACTTTCACGGTGCCCCCACAGTGAAAATCTTTTAATGTGCAGAAGCAATCTTTGCTATGATGTTTTATAATATAATAACCACCAATCTGCAACAACTGAAATGACAGTGGAAATAAATACTCGTCTCAAATAGTAAAAGGACGGGAGAGTAAGGAGTTATGTAATGAGAACTGATACTTCAAAAAATATATTAGATTAGCAAATATAGCAAACACCTGGTACTTTGAAATACTTTCAGATAAGAACTCCAGCAAAATCTTCCTTGCAGTAAGTTTGGAATTAACATTCATATCTGCAGCAGTTGATGCACAAGACAAGATAGCTGAACCAACCATGATCTCATTTTTATTGTTTCTTAATGTAGCCAGACAAGATATTTCACAAGAACAACCCAAATTGACCCATTCATTGTGCTCCTTTGACTTACTGAAGGAATTAGAACAAGCATTCAGCTCATGGATCGAATTTCCAAGCCCATCCTTCAAAAATGAACTCGTTGATTCTTTGACAAGTTTTTGTCTCTTATTGGATACATGCTCCTCACACTTATCAATGATACAATACTCTAAAATTTCCTTGCTCTGGCCCTTCAAAACCTTAGATATATGCAAATTTCCACCTTCCCTGGTAAGAAATAAATTCCAAGGCAGAAGCATGGCTTCAACAAAATTACTTGACTTGCTTGATATCTTAGGATTATTAGGAAACTGCAAGAATTAATGTAAGGGAAAAGCAGTGGTTAAGGCATTTACATATATGTAATGGGAAAATAAAGAAAGAACATGTTGATACTATGCAGCCTTGGAAGTTTGTTGGATTATCATAACAAAATAGGAGGCAGAGAAATAAGGTTAAAGATGTTTGGTTTAAACAGAGGAAGTCCATCTCCCAAGATAAATCTAAAAAGTAACAAATCCAAGCCTATATTTGAAGGACTATCCTTCAGATTCAGAATCAAAGGAAACAATACACTTCGTTCATCTTCTCAGTGCACAGTAACCCCATCATAGGCCTTTTATAGTTCTCCAATACTTGCAATAAAATATTGAATATATTTTCAATTAATGTAGTAAGCTTAAAACCATAGAGAAACTAATAATCTTCAAGATATATCTAATCAGATGAGGTTTAAACTGTCAATTGCAGAAAAATTTTAGGATTTTCTTCTGGAAGTTCCCACCAATTTACAAAATAGGTATAAAATGCCAATCTAGGTAGCAGATCTTATCAATTTGGCATCACTAACACTTCTCTTTCTGTTGGAATTTCTCATGCTCAAAATTATCATAGTTGCAACTTTGCAGCATGTAATGTAGTTATCAGGGCATCTTCTAAGGAAATTTAATGTTAAATTTACCTTCTGTAGCAGAGGAAATTTGTGAGATACCCTAAGCAGATGGTAGGTTCCGGGCTCAAGATTCTCAGGATCATTCTTATGGCTCAAACAAGGATAAAGGGGGAAATTTCTGCATTTGACATTCTTCCAAAGAAAGTGAACATAAATTAATATATCTAACTCTCTTGCCACACGGGCACCATTAAAGAGGTTTCTGCATGATATCAACTCACTGTCAAGCAATTCCAAGTGATCCACAATATCAGGTCTTCCATCCACCACAACATTATAATCCAACACCTAGAAATCCAAAACAGCGAAGTAATTAAGAACATAGATAATAGGTGAAAAAATGGAGCACATCCTGTTAATTTTAGATGTTCATGAGCACCTCATATAATTTATTGGGATCCCATGTTGATGGAAGATCTGGGATTAGAACATTGATGCTGCCGGTTGCATCAACAAACTGCAATCTTCCAGTTGATGGGATAATCTGAAAATTCAAAGCATGATCATGTATGAAAGCTTAGTAGATATGCCAACAAATAATACTGTCCCCACATTTTATAAGATCACAGCACCATATATCTTATCCAAATGGATAGGAAAATCACAGCACAATTATCTTGTACATATGAATAGGACACAACTGTGCATGCATTGTATATAAAGCAGCTTAGTTGCAAGTATCGAGAGAAGAATAACTGAAGATATACACACCTTTAAACTTCCAAGCAAAACAATGCCTGCATCTTCACTTGGAATGATCCTCCTAATTGATGGACTATAAGACCTCGCTTCACCAGATAAAATTCTCAAACAGTTGTCACCAGGCAATCTTTTACAGTCATTTTCCAACTTTAGCATTCTCATGAAGGTGAGCGAATAGTGACTGATGAAGGTAGAAATGGGTGTTACCTGTAATATGACATTATATGGTGTCTCTCAATTGTCAGTAATATTCAGTCAGAGTAACATATTAACTGTATGTTACAATTATATATATTCATATTAGATCCAAGAATCTAATTTAAAGTTACTATGAAACTACCAATTTCAGGAGACCACTAGGGGGTTCTCTACCATGGCCATATGATGAGTCATGCCTGCATAGCCCCACAAAAGCACCACGCTGCCAAATGAATAATTTTTTAGCATTATAACCAACATAATATAACAAATTTGGCTTCAAACTTTCAATGAAGCTTTGCAACATTTAAGTCATAAATATACCTGAGTTTGAAACACAGACATAGGTAACTGTGAACTAGCATACATCTGAGCCAGTCCTTCATTCTGGAGACACCTTCAGCAACAACTTATCAGGAATATCCGATTCAAATGACATCAAACAAAAGAGCTTAGTGTAAACAATAGGAAACTCCTTGAACCCAAAGGAAGAAAATTACATGATTTGATCCCAAAATCTCCTTGTCAGATAAGAAGCCAGCAAACTTTTTAGACAAGCTTGACACAAGAAGTAACATCCTGCAAGCCAACCAGAGGCAAATAGTACATACGAATCATTATATATTCAAACAATCTTTAACATTCTCCAATTCCCAAACTAAATGCTAAACGCATTTTAACCATTGATACCATAGTCGTGCAGAAAATGGTAATGACTGAATGAACTTTCCTAGCCTACTTCGAGATTGCAAAACTTCATGACACCTGCAGGACTGAAATTGAATTACCACCTGAGATGCATAAGGATTTGCATGGGATACTCTGAATTGATAAGTCAGGAATATTTCAAGTAATACTTAGTATTAACAATGTGCAAAATTTTAGAAATTTAAATAATAATTTCCATTTTGACGTCACTTAGATACCATTGTGTGCACCAACTCAGTTCCTCAAAGAAAAAGGAAGAATGCAACTGTATATAGAAAAGATAAACGCTTCTTATTGACCACACATATGGAGCCTTTTCATCAGTACTTGCATCGCATTAATCAGAATAGAAATAAACATAGCTGCTTTAGAAGTACATACACAGTTTCCAGTGGAGAGAAGGATTTCACTCTAATGCTAGTTTTCACACAGGTCCCAAGTATAAGAATTTTTGTCCATGAAAACTTTGGGTTGACAAAATGGACATTTCTTACAGATATCTACACAAAAGCCCAGGAAGAGGGGTTAAAGGGTGCTCTACTCATGTGTTGTTCGCATTATCACATCCATGTAAATATCAGTTCCCCTTATTAGCAAATTTACTTTACTTACAATGGCACCAACTCTAAGACCATGCGACAGATTTAGTTTTTGGTCAGTTAAAAGAAGCCAAACATCAAGGTCCAGCTCCACAACCATTCCTTGCATGTGTATGCCTCTAATTATGCCCGTATATGCACTGCATTCACCCTTCCCCTTAACATCAATCTTTGAAGATGGGAGCCATTTCTTAAAAAGCCTACAAGGATGCATAACAGAATTGTCTGTAGTCAGATACATCACACGAGATTCCTCCGTCCCTATGAAGGCCATCTTTTTCTTCAAACCCGAAAGCATAATGCAGTTACCTATAAGTTTAACAATCACAGAATGCCACGACCAAGCAGAACCACAAAAATATACAATTTCTAATTTGGTAAAAGAATGACAGTCCTCATTTTCCACTGAACTAGACTTCACCACTGCCGAACTACATGATCTACACTCACAAACCATAATTTGCGCCAGAAACCCTTGTAAATTACTTGAAGATCCGAAATTACAACCCCCGTTACTTTTCAAATCTCTTGCACTCGCACCAAACGTACAGGGGACCAGAGAAACAGGGCCAACTGATTCCAACACTCCATAGACACGATGCCGAGCTCTGGAAGTATCTTCTTGAGCGCTCAAATTACAAGTTACCAACGGAAAAGAATCCAAATCATTTGAACGGCCCAGGCCGTTTCTCAATCCGCCACTCGAATAAGGAAATCTCCATTTGATAATCTCCAAGAAGCCAACTCCAAGCTTTAAGGAAATGAAGTTCCAAGCAAAGACGTGAATTTCCTTTCCTATAATTGACACGTCGAAATCAAGAATGTCGCAGCAAACCGTGGATGAGCCATCGGAGAATTGGAAGCAACTTTTGTAAGAGCAACTAGGAGAGGATGAACTATCGAGGCAAGGAAGGGTTAGGGTTCCTATGATAATGGTTGGGTGGTTAAGGGGGGTAAGAGTTCGAGAATGTGGCAGTGGCTGCGTCGAGGATGTAGGGTTTTGTACGGAGGAGGAAGAGACGGAAGAAGTGTGAGCAATGGAAGGGTTTGAAGGAAAGTGAAGAGACACAGTGGCGGTGAGAGGTTGCGAACGCTGGAGCAGCTCTGCTATAGTCATAATCTTCACAGCTTCCGTTTCACTTTCCATGGCTGATTAAGCATTTGGATATTGAAGGCTTTGAACAACCTACGCGGGCGGGAAGGGACGAGGGTTTGAAAGAGAAGAGAGCACCTCCACTCAGTCATTATTACGACCACGGACGCGGATCCTCTACAGTTCGGCCGGGTGGAGTGCGGCTGAAGTTTGGCCAAATCCGACCGTTTGACGCATCGAAGGACGAGATGAAGCCACGTTGCCTGCTCCCTCCCAATGCACAGTGTTTCGGATGTTGCCTGCTCCTTCCCAATACGCTGCGTTTTGGCGCTCCTTTGCAGGTCCATTTTTCGGTTTTGTTTTTCCTGTCTTCATCTCTACGCAGCCAAACTCCGGAAGATCTGCGTCCAATTCACTATCGCCTCACCTTATCTACTACCGCCAAACATACACAATTGCTATAAATTTGATGGCGGACAAGCTTTTCAATGGTAATCTCAGAACCATTTTTCATTCATGGCGAAGCTGAAATAGGGCTATTACGTTTTCATGACCCTTTTGAAACTCTTTCTGTGCGCTTCATTTGTTTCGATTTTAACTAGAGCAGTGCCTCTATTGCAGAGCTACGAGAAATCCATTTTTAGATCAAGCTTTAATACCATTTATGATACTTCCAGTTATGGCATACTACAGCTGAATAATGGATTGGGTCGAACGTCACAAATGGGGTTCGTTTTCTCACTGTTTCTTTGTCTCTTGATTGTTTGGTTGTACATTTACCTGGATAATTCGGTTTTTCTGAAATAAAAGTTTCTATATTTGCCTTCTGGGTGTTCAAATTCTACATTTTGCTCATGATTGAAGTCAAGAACAAAGGGATTAGCTGATGTTCAAATTTTGCCTTCTGGTTGTACATTTACATTGCATTTTGCTCACTTTAGTGTTATTTCTTGGTCTGAGATTGAATTAAGTCTTGGTTTATAAATTAGTACTGATGTGTACTTTGTTCATCCAGCTGATGCACTAATATCAATGGGATTGGCTACTTTTGGTTATGTATACGTCAACATAGGTGCTGTTCTTGTATCTTGAAGACAAACAATTTAACAGTAGTTTGTCAGTTTTGAGTCTTTTAACTTATTTGGCTTTATCAAGTGCAGATGATTGCTGGTCTTC
>JANHAO010005834.1:0-22177 GCA_026873985.1 Saraca asoca | reverse complement strand
TATATGGAGCTACGTCATTAGTTAATCTCCAGTGGTGATCGCATGACTAATCCTTTAACCTGAGATTGTGGGATATCTTTTGCATGGAAGGTTATACTTTGACCAAGTTAAACATGACTCTAGCCATGAGGAAACTATAAAGGCTTGTATTGAATATTTTTGGAAATGCAGTTAGGTATTGCCTAATCAATATGGGATTCATTACTACTATTTTGAGTGATATTCGATGGCCACTCAACGAATTATTTTGACGGATGAAATCCTTATACAAGGTTGAATCGTCGAGACTCAAATTCATATGAGTCAAATAATTCGAAGGTTGAGAAAATATGATTAGTTATAGAGGTTGATTGTCATCCATACCTTTGAATAATCCAAATATGGTAATGAAGGGATCATATCATGCATTAAGGTCATTCACAACAGGCTTGTCACCTTATTGACTCCTACCGAAATTTGGATAGCTATAATGGCTTGCTAGAGTCTACTTATAGCTTAAAGTCCATGAAGAATTAATTTAGAGAAATTAATTATTGGATAAAATTAATTAGATTAATTTTATATGCCTTCAAATGGTTTGAACGGCATTATGGACTTTTACCAATATTTCGGGGGCCTTCTGGGTCACATGTATAACAGAAAATAAATTATGGCCAAAGGTAAGATATATTTATATGCAGGGACCAAAATGTAATTTATAGAAATCACTGGGGGCAAAATTATAATTTATGAAAATTGCATAGGGCCAAAATGCAGTTTATGAAAACTGTTGGGGCCGAAGTGAAAAATTAGATTTTTCACTTCAACCACCCAAAACGACGTCGTTTTGGACCAAGCCTATAAAAGGCTAAAACACTGCATTTGTAGCAACGGATACCACAACCCCAAGCCGAGAGGAATGTCCGTCCGACGAAACCCCAAAATCCATTTGCGTCGTCTTTGGTCCCGACTAAATCTTCCAGTTTCAAATTGGAAGTCTGCTCCTTCAGCTTGGCTAGCACCTTAGGAAGGTTGTAGTGGCCAAATTCTAGCGTTTTTCGGCGTGGATCACTAGTAGGACCGGGACACTTGGACTGGATTGGTGGCAAGCTCTCCGGCCTTCTTCCGTTGCGTTCAAGTTCTTCTAAAGGTTAGTAGAGCTTCTTGCAAGCTTATGAAGCTTTAATTGTCCAAAACCAACATGATCCGGGGTGGATTTGCTCGGTCTGATCGGTTTTGAAAAAATATTGAATTTTTCGACATCGAGCAAACCCAGCACTATGCTCATGGCACTGGAAAATGGTGGAGTGGCCAGCCGAAGAGGAGAGGGAGTGAGAGAGAACCAGACGGGGGGAAAGAGAGAGGAAAAAAAATTGAAACTTTCCGAAAAAAGAAAGAAGGAGCTCGAAAAAAAAAAATCGGTGGAACCAGCTACCGGCTGGGCCGATTTTCTAAAATGGGAAAATCTATAATTTGGCCTCAAACTTGTCACTGCCTTACACAAAAACCCACCCGAAAAGAAAATTATCAATTTAGTCTCTATGAAGTTTTCACTTAACTCCTTTCTCTCTTTTCTTTTCTTTTCTTTTTTTTTTTGTTTAGGTATTACATTCAGTCTTTCTAAACGTGAAATCTCCCATGTGCCTTTAAGTCTACTTGATCATATTGCTTTCATGTGGTAGATACTTGTAGCATATAATTACTAAAAGTCTTAGTCAAACTATAACAAGAAAAGAATTAGAAAAGGATGAATTTTCGCTTGGTTGCATGTTACAAGAAAAAGAGAATAAAACTTTAAAAGAAAAAAAAAAGTTGAATTTTCTCTTGTTTGTATCTAACCAAAAAAAAAAAAAAAAAGACTCTAATCTCGTTCAATTCTAATAATTTTTTTAGAGTTAATTTTATTTTATTTTAATAGAATTTATTTCATTTTATTTAAAAATAAATTCTATTATTTATAAATTATATCAAAAATAGTGATTTTAATTCATTTATAAACATATTCTTTTATTTAATACATATGAAAAAATACATAAAATTTAATTAAAAAATAGATTTTAATGATATCATTCTAAATAAAATGTTAGAAAAAAACGATGAAGTATATGATATAATATGTGTCTTAGGCTAAATGAAGTGAATTCTAATAAAATTTTTGATAAATTTGATACATTTTATAATGATATAAATATAATTAAAATAATAATGTTAAATAAAATGAAATTCTTTTTAATTTAAATTCAAATATCATTTTTAAAAGAAATATATTTAAAAATAAAATAAAATATTGTTTTTAATCATTCTAACAAGGGATAAAAGAAATATAAGAAAATATTTAAAAATAAATTCTAATATGTATATTAAATTGATGATAAACATTCTTACTCCATTAAACACCATACATATATACAGACACACACACAACGATTGAAAGGAGAATAAACATGGTCCTGTGAATGCGACTGATTTGATGAAATAAAATAAGAATAAGAAAAAAAATGGTCAAGAAGATTTTTTTGATTGGTACTATCAAAAGGAAACATCAACCTCCTATGGGATGATTATTTTATTATATATGTTTATATATTTTAAAATTATCCTTATATTAATAAATAATAAAATAATATCATTTTTAATATTTTTATAATAAAAATATTTTGATAATTATATTTTTTATAATAGAATTTAGAATAAAATATTTTTTGTATTATTTATAAAATAAATATTATTAATTATACAAAATTATTTAGTATAAAAAATCAAAGAATTGGAATTTATTATACTCCTATTATATAATTTTTTTTATTAATTATAATTTTGATAATAAAATTTAAAATATGACATTTTAAATTATTTATCACATAAATATATTTGATTATATTAAATTAGAGAATAAAATATACAATTTAGATTATTAAATTGAACATACATTTATTATTTTTTATAAAGATACTATTATAATTATATACTTTTGTTCCATCCTATTACTATATTATTTTACTGTACCAAATATTAAAATGAAATAGAATAGTCAATCCATGCATAATGTGTCAAACAAAATTATATAATAATTATTGTATTTCATTCCTATTCCTTTACCCTTTATCATTTTCATCCATCCAAACGAGACATAAATGTGTACCCTGTTTGTCACAACTCGAATTTTCAAGCAAAACCCAACAGTAGAATCCAATCTAGCAAAAGTGTAAAATGTGTAGAATCAGATTCACTGCCCAATAATTTTAGGATGAGTTAGAAATTTGCAAGGAAGCTTAAATTAGCAGTAGAAAGTGAAACAAAACATTAGAACTTGCCCAAGAAAGGCCATGCGTTTGAGAAAAAGGGAATTTTGGGTTAGTGAATTTCGACCTAGATTTTTAACTAATTCAAGACCTCTAAAAATAGTTGAACAATGTCTTTTCTTAAAGACGATCACTAGTTCACGATCCTGCAAATAGTTGAATGAGGTCACGCATTTGAGATAAAGCGAATTCTGGGTTAGTGAATTGCAATTTGATTTTCTATCTAATTCAAAACCTCTCAAAATAGTTGAATGAGGTCTTTTCTCCATACGAATCATGAGCTCCCAAATCTTCAAATTTTGGTGTTGATTGAATTTCATTTGTTTAGAAAATATTTTTTTCTTCGAAAAAGGTGAACTCATTTAGTTATAATAAGAATGAAATAGAATATTATAATATCATTTTAGAAAATAATTTTATTTTTAATTTATTTTAGTATATTCCTTGAAGATAAACATTAAGACAAAAGGACTAAAATGCTTTTGGAAAGTAATTTCCTCTGTGTTCTTTATTAACTTGGCGAACAACTTGACAAACTTGCCCGCCAAGCTTAAGGCCATTTGCCCATGATAAAAAGGAGTTCTCCTTAAACCTTCGTTAACAACTCCTTAAACTTTCCTTCTTCTTTCTTAGATCTATTAAGATCCCAAGCTCTAATCTACTCCAAGTTTAGGTATATCAATTCTCTCATCTTTTTCTACCAACTTCTACAATTTGTTCTATGTTTTGAAGCAAACATCCAAGAGGAAAAGTTTAGGGAAGTGTTTGGCCACATGGGTTCTTTGGGATCAAGATCGGCTTTTGGAATTCTAACCTTCCCAAAGCCTTTACCTCATGTTTCTGGAGTACTCAATGGAAAATTTTCAAGCTAAGACAAACGTATGATTTTTTAAATATTAATTGGGCATTTTTGTGTTCTTAGAGTTTTAGATCATTCCACACTCTCCAAGTGATTTCCAAGCTTCTCCTAAGAATTTGTGAGTGATTCTTACTCTTCAATGAATAATTTATGTGTGTTGGTTGCTTGTGTGTGTATATAATATATTTGATTCCATTTTTTTTTAATATGATGATGCTTTGTTTATATAGGACTTGAAGCATTTGACTCTTCCTAAGAATTATTAATGTAATTTTGACAATGTCTGTTTGTGATATGTTTGTTTGAATGTAAAAGATTAAGATTAAATGATGAGAAACCAACCTTACCTTCTTTTTTTGAGTGGGTTCAAACAGAAGAGATTTATGGTCTAGTAATAACAAGATGTGAATTAATAACTTGATACAAAAACCTATACTTTAATTGTTCATATTAAAGCATGTATGCAAGTGTGTATGAAATATTGTAGCTATAGTTCACTAGAAAAAAGTTGTGAATGATAATAACTCCTAAAATAAGCTTAGCATAACTAAATAACGAATAGAAAGTCTTATATCAAATCACTAAATCATGAGATAGATGAATAGTAAGGTTGGTGGGCATTGGAGATTAGACAGTACGTACATCGATCACAAATGTCAGAAATTGGATTGTAATAAGTCCGTTGCATGCCTTTGAGTTACTTTGTATATTGCTTTTATATTGAAAGTATTAATAGCATATAACTATTAAAGCCTTTGCCAAACCATAATAATAAAAAAGAAGAAAGGATGAATTTTCTCTTATTTGGATGTAAGAGGGAAGAAGAATTCTAATATACACCATCGATAAATAAAGATTCTTATGCCATTAAGAAATTGATGGACAAAAATTGAGAAGGTGAGACATGTGGTCTCTTGATTATGGAACCTGGCATGTATTTGAGTTTCTCTTTCCTAGTAAAATAAAAATTTTCATTTACTCATGAAACATATTATAATTTGTAAGAAGAAAATGAGAAAAAAGAAAAAAAAAGAAATTATGACCTTATGACCCAAAATTTTTATAATTTGTAAGAAGAAAATGAGAAAAAAGAAAAAAAAAAGAAATTATGACCTTATGACCCAAATTTTTTTCTCCCTACCAATGAAAAGAGAATGGATAGAAAATAAGGCTTAACTTTACTTAAACAAATTTTCCCTTGCATTAGCACTCATAATTTTATTCAAGACATAATTTGTTATTTTCTATTTTTTAAATAAAAAATCTTACTTATCTTTAATTTTCTTTTTTCATAAAATAAACCCATCCAATCATTAGAGAAGATGAGAAGGGATTTAGATAGCATGTTATGAATTTTAAATTTAAACCTTGAGTGATGCAGTTGCAATTGATATTAACTTTGAGACCTTTTTAGTTTGCATTCCCTTAGGGCTTTTCCTCCTCAATTTGAACTCAACACTTTACTTGCATTTTGCATGTGCGTATGTGTTAAGTGACTTATTACTCTTATTACGATACAAGAGGGGATCAATTTATGGTCAATGAAGGGGTGGCGGATTTTTAGGATTACTAGCTTTTGGTGGCGCGGTGGTGATGAGCTTGCTTGACATTCTACAGCAAGAAAGTACTCTTATAATAATGCTTAGGGAAGGTAGCAAATAAGAATGACAATGGGCTGGGTTCATCCGGACCTAACCCGATTCTACTAGGACCCATCAATTTAGATCCGTTAGAGATTTAAACTCACTGAGGATCTGACAAGACCTAACTCAAAGATCTAACAAGGATCCATTTGAGATTAAAAAAAATATAATGTGAATTTTTTCTAATTGAAAAAGAAAACTATAAAATAAATTTTTTCTTATTGATAATAATTGACTTGTTATAAAATATGTTATCCTAATAGGTCTAATATAATATTCAAATGAGACTCATGTTTTATTAGATATTTAATAGTTAGATCCAAATCCAAATTATCAAATAGTGAATCTAATTTGAATATAATCCATTGGATAAATATCCATCGGTTTAGACAAGATCCATTGGATCTGAATATTTTTGCCATCCCTAATAGCAAATGCTAGTGGCCCTTTATCCCTCTTTTTCTTAGAGAAAAAAAAAAAGATTTACCACTTTCACTATCACAAAAATAATCTTAATCATAATCAATGTGAAAAAAAAAACTAAAGACTTGTTTCGTATAATGATGGAATAATTAATCATAAACATAATTGAATATAAAAAATCTATTTTACATTTGGTAATATTATTTGATAATTGACTAAATATAATTTATTCTTGTTTTGATGATATAAAAACAAGCACTTTTTAGTATTAAATTACTAAAAGATGCATTGAAAAGAGAGAAAGTAATAAGGTTTTTATCCTTATTGTTGAAATAAGAATAATGATAATAAGAGAAGAGAAAAATGAGGATAATATGGGTATATATATAAATATTTTTCTTTCTATGATTCTGATTAAAATAAAATTCACTCAAAATAACTTTTTATTCAATAAGAGTTATTTTTTGTAATTCATTATTGAAAGATTCTAAAAGTGCAACTAAATATCTCAAAAAAGTGTTATAATCAATTATTTGACTTATAATTTATTATTGAGGATTCTAATCACTATAGCAAATAAGTATTAAGTTTTCTTTATTTTTGTTGACGTCGGATTTTGGTAATAGTCCAAACTCCGGCCAACGGAGGTATTTTTCGAGATCTCTGACCTTTGTCCGTTTCGAGCACAATAAAATGACAAGAATGGCAAAGAAAAAGGGAAGGGCAGAAGGAAAATACAGGATTTAACATGGTTCAACCAAATCTGAATATCATCGGACCCTACGTCCATGGTAATGTGTTATTGAGACAGTATTTTTACAATGTTACAATGTTTGATCTCTGCTTTGGCAGAGTTTCGGCATGGTCTCACCTCTCTCTTTACAGAAGGGCTCATTTCTTGTATTTATAGAGGAGGAGAGGGTACAATAGGAATTATATATGCAGTAAATAAGTTACATCAATATTTAATGTACAAGATAATATACACAGGCTGAATCTTTTCTTTCAGCCATTACAGACTGTCTTCTGCAATCGAGGCCCCATTTGTCCATTGGGGCAAGGTGGGATCTAGTCCTTTGTCTAGCGAGCTTTCAGGTTGTTGATCATGCTTCATCAACCAGGTCGCTTACCCCTTTTCGAAATGGAGCGCTTGAGCTCGCTTCTTCGCGCATGAGCTCGACCTGATGAGGTCGCTTCATGACACAACATGGCAGCAGAGTGATTTTGGGCGTGCTTCGAGCTGGTCCTCTCGCCACTCTCTTGCTTCTCACAAGCTCTTTTAGATCGAACCAATTTTCACATATAACATAAGCCCCCTAACTCTCAGCTCGTTTAGCGGGTTGGGAGTTAAAACTCTTCGATTCCATATCAGTCAAAGCCTTTTCCCGAGACTATCGATTCATCTGTTCCAGGCCATGTTTTTGGCAGCACATGTCCAATAGCTATTACTAAGTTAACTTAGCCTTTTCCAAGGCTTATTAATGATGACAGTTGGGGAAGTGAGTCTGGATTCTTCTGTAGAGCCGGCCCCAGCTCTATATAAGGGAAAGATAATCCCTTCTGATGTTGCACTTGAGCAAACTATGAAGTTTCCTGATAAACCTCCACAATTTTTGACATTCTGGCCTTCCTCAAAGGCATGTATGGCCTACTGCATAGATAGCTTGAAAGACTTATCTTCCCTGATAATGCGGAAGGATCTCATATGGATCCCAGGCTATGATCTCCCGACTTCGCCGAGAAGCAACTGTTCAGCCGGCTAAGCCCCCGGGGCTTCCTGATTAGCTTCCTTCAGGAGGGGCAGGTGGTCGAAAATGAAGGGCTACATTGCTGCCGCTAATTATGCATTAGAAGAAGAAAGTTACGGCGCGTGAGCTCTAATAAGCTGAGGTGTGGCCCTCCGTGGCCGATCCTTCTTCTTAGTCATAGGCTTTTCCCCTTGTATTTTGCTTAGTCTGTATCCAGAGCTTTCTGATATACATCTGCCTCATCAAGGTCTTTTAATGAATAAAATTTCTTTTCTGTAATTTCTGCTTATCGTTGTCATTTTTCTTTTGCAAACACTTTGGTCTGACCCATATGTGCGACCTACGCGTAGTCAAAAGGTAGCATGAATTACGAACCGGAGCGATATCATGCTCAGGTCGATCTTGTGGCCAAATAAATAAACATATTAGTGTGAAAATCATTAGATAATAAGTTAGCATGAGAGATGCGAAATTAACAAGCAAGCGATCTCGTGCTCGGTCTGATCTCGTCACCAAATAGATAAGTGGGCATGAGAGTTGTGACTTAATTGAGTTCATATGAGAGCTGTGAAGTTAACAAATGAGCGATCTCATGCTTGGGTCGATCTCGTAGCTAAATAGATAAGTGCGCATGAGAGTTGCAACTTAATTGAGTTTACATGAGAGCTGCAAAGTTAACAAGTGAGCAATCTCGTGCTCGAGCTGATCTCGTGGCCAAATAGATAAGTGCGTATGAGAACTGTGACTTAATTGAGTTCGTATTGGAGCTACGAAATAGAAGTTGGCCAATCTTGTGGTCGAGGCGATCTTGTGCCCAAATAAAAGGGTGACCGATCTTGTGGTCGGGGCAATCTTATGCCTAAATAAAAGGGTGATTGATCTTATGATCGAGGCAATCTTGTGCCCAAATAAAAGGGGTGACTGATCTTGTAGTCAGGGCGATCTTGTGCCCAAATAAAAAGGTGATCGATCTTATGGTCAAGGCGATCTTGTGCCCAAGTAAAAGGGTGCCAAATAGGCAATTCACCTGTTAAAAGAAAACTTAACATTAGTAGTTGTATTCAAAATATTTATACAATTTACAAACAAGTACAAAAGTTTAAAAGATCATCCTGATAGTAGGAGATTACTCTTACTTGGCATCCCGTCGGGATGACCCATGCTGTTACTTGGAGGGCTGCACAACGTAGTCATGTAAATGACCTCTCTTAATAAGGTCCTTGATAGCATCTTTTAGTGCCCAGCACTCTGAAGTGACGTGTTCAAACTCATTGTGATACACATAGAATTTTCCTCAGTTGAGCCTGGACTTACTAGGAGTCTTCAAGGGTGAAGGCTTTCCAAAGTCCTCCTTATCCCTTTCCATTACAAAGATCTTATCCTGAGCATCTGACAAGATGCTATAGGTGCTGTGGCGAGCTTGGAATAGGGGTCACTCATCTTTGCTCTTCTTGGCAAGCTGATGATCGGAATCATCGATCTCATTCCCACGATGACCTCTTCTCTTGTTTTAAGTCGAGCTATTCGACTCAAACTTCTGTGGGCTGGAGGTTTCATCCCATCTGATTTGCTTTGCTGCTCGCTCATAGAACTCGCCCAAGTTATCAATCCAGGACTTGTATAGGCTTTTGAAGAGTTTACCACCTTGGCGTAGCCTTACCAAAATAGTAGTTAGGATGGCCTCGTCTGAGGGCTTTTCCACATTATTCACTTCACGTCTGAAGTGAGTGACATAGTCTTTTAGCGTTTCGTGCTTGCCCTAAAAAATTGTAGCAAGATGGCATAGAGGCGCGAGCTGTTTCTTCAGTGCCTAGTATTGATTAAAAAACTTTTCCTGACACTCCTCCCAACTGCTTATGCTGCGATCTGGGAGGCTTCTAAACCACATTCGAGGGATTTCACCCAAAGTAGCAGGGACCTAACCAAAGGGTTGCAAGCTTGAAGATCCATTTGGATGTTGAACAAGTTTAGGTAGTTGTGCAGGTTACTATCTCTATCATACAGCAGGATGGCTGGAACTTTGAGCTTGTATGGGAGGGGTTCCTCCATGATTTCCCTGGAGAAAGGAGTGCACTCTTCAAAGCGACTTTGGTTATCCCCAACCTGAGCTCGCTCCTCCAAATGCTTCACCCTTTGAAGGAGATCCTCCACTAAAACATCTAAGCCCTTTGGCCCTTGATTGAAGACCTGGTGGCCTGGTTCGCCTATTCGGCCATATAAATGGTGTTCTGGAGTCTGCTCTTGATTAATACCACCAGAATGCTTGACTCCAGGTATGGTGGTCTCAGCCTGCACTTGCACATTCTGGGCTCACATCTGTATTCGTGACCGTTTTGGCCAACTCTCCTATCATGTGTTCAAGTTTCTCCTAGCGATGGAGCCAGGCTTATGCTCTATCTGCTCCATTGGCAGTAGGAATTGGCTGCGCTGAGCTGGCCGAAGGTATGCTAGTGGTTGCATCGATGATAGGGGCAGTGGACGAATCCGTCATCGAGACATGTCCATTCGGAGTATGGTGCTACGCATTTGAGGCTCTGGCGACTCTTCCCTTAGCCATTGCTGCGGGAAACGAACCAGAATAAGCGAGATCGCCACAGATGACGCCAAAAAATGTTGAAATCGAATTTTGATAATAGTTCAAACTTCTACCAATGGGGGTATTTTTTAGGATCTCTGACCTTTGTTTGGTTCGAGTATAATAAAATGATAAGAATGGCAAAAAAGAAGGGAAGGGCAGAAGGAAAACACAGGATTTAACGTGGTTCAGCCAAATTCAGATATCACCAGACCTTACATCTATAGTAGCGTGTTATTGAGACAATATTTTTACAATGTTACAATATTTGATCTCTATTTTGGCAGAGTTTCGGCATAGTCTCACCTCTCTCTTTACAGAGGGGCTCCTTCCTCGTATTTATAGAGGAGGAGAGGGTACAATAGGAATTATATGTGCAGTAAATAAGTTATATCAATATTTAATACACAAGATAATGTGCACAGGCTGAATCTTCTCTTTCGGCTACTGCAAACTGTCTTCTGTAGGCGGGGCCCCATTTGTCTGTTGAGGTGAGGCGGGATCTAGTCCTCTATCTGGTGAGCTTTTAGGTCGTTGATCATGCTTCATCAGCCAGGTCGCATACTCTTTTTTGGAATGGAGTGTATGAGCTCTCTTCTTCACGCACGAGCTCGGCCTGATGAGGTCGCTTCCGATGCGACATGGCGGTAGAGTGATTCTGGGTGTGCTTCGAGCTGGTCCTCTTGCCTCTCTGGGGCTTCTCGCAAACTCTTTTAGACCGAACTAATTTTCACATATAACAACTTTCTTTCTTTATATATTTCTTTTGACAATTTTTATAGGAAGCTCAAGTTCTATAAGGTTGAGTGTTTTCACTATGGAATAATTTATTTCTCATCAATATTTGTATTTTTTATTTAATTCAATTGACAATTTGAAAAAATGATGATAGGTGAAAACACTCAATTTCCTAAAATCTGGAGTATCCTATGAAATTAACTTTTTTTTTAGATAAGTTTATGGGAAATTTGATTTCTTAGGAGGTTGAGTGCTTATTTGATATTATGATTAGAATTCTTGATAATAAATTATATGTCAAATAATTGATTATAACACTTGTTAGAGATGTTTGTTTGTATTTTTAGAATATTTCAATAATCAATTATAGATAACAAGCCTAATTAAGCAAAAAACAACTTTAAATAACTTTTATTTTAATCATATTATAAAAAAAGAAATATTTAAATCTGTGCTTATATTATTCTTACTTTTCTCTTTTTCTGTCATTATTATTCTTATCTCAAAATAAAGACAAAAACTTTTATTACTTTATCTTTTTTTAATGTATTTTTTAATAATTTAATATTAAAAAGAGATTTTTTTTTTGTATATCATTCAAATAATAATAATAGATTATATACAATTAATTAGCAAATGATGTTATTAAGCATAAATTAATATTATTTATAATTAATTATTTAAAAATTAATTATATTTATAATCAATTATTTCATAAATATATCAAACGAGTTTTAAGTATTTTTATATTTGAATTGTCTTTTTTAAATCTAAAAAATTAATAATAATAAAAATACATAATCCTTGTATGAAATCGTATTCTCCATAAAACTATTTTGTATATTTCAGAAAGTGGGGGTGATAACTAAATTCGTAGGTCAAGCACCAATTGCCGCCCATTTCTTTGCATCTTTTTTCTAAAAAATTTCGATAGTAGTAAATGACACACGCTAATTACTTTCTTCTGTTTCTTAATGAGTTTTTGGCTAATTATTTTCATATGTTGATCAATCATCTTGTTATTAGAACCAGCTTCAAGCCATTGGTTCGGAGGGAGGGGAATGCCAACGGACAGATAGGGTGTCTTGCGAATTTTATTAAAAAAACATTAAATTTTATATAATGAAACTTACTCATTTAATATAAATATACATAATATGTATTATTTTTAAATCCATTTCATGATTTTTAAATATATTAAATATCTTGCAATTAATTATTGTAATCAAGGATTTCACCAAGAGAGATGACATAAACCACTTCCTTTAGTCTTAAACTCAACATATTAATTACTCAACATTAACTTGAATAATAGTGTATATCAAAAACATAAAATATGGAAAAATAAGAAAGTAGGGATAAAGAAATTTAAACACAAATTTTTTATAGTAGTTATCCTTTGAAAATCTACTCTAAGAAATATATGCACTCTTCAAAATTAAAACAAGCTTAATTTTACTATGATTTGTCCTTTCAAATTTGAATCCAAAATAAGGAAAAACCTCAACAGTGATTGTATGTTCTAATTATCAAAACTCCTTTGAAATATCTCATTTAAAATCAAAGATGCAATAGATAACATACTCTTTCCAATATAGGGTTTTTTGGCCCTAAAAATTATCTAGAAATTTTGAAATGAAATGAAAAAGAACAACAATAACTTAAAAGTTCAAATTACAATATGAAGCTGTAAAGGTAAGAATTCACTTAAATCTTGCTCAAGAAGTTGTAATAGAATAAATAGATGAAGCCAATAAGAAATGGATAATATTTATCTCTTAGAGTTTATGATTATGAGGAAATTAGAATATAAGGTATTTACAGAGTAGTAAGTGATCGTTATTTCAAAATTTACTTAATCAAATATGCTCGCAAGTTGAATCTTGTGGGGCAAATTTTGGCCTGCAAGTTGACATAGGAAGGATGGAGAGCTATGTCAAAAAATTTGCCTTCAAAAGCCCATTTGTAATTCGATTTGTGTGTCTAGCTTTAGAACAGAGGAATTCGACTTGTATGTATAATTCAAAAATTATGAATTGAATTGCTAGTAATGTAATGCTTTTGGGTAGAATCCAAAAGGTTGTGATTTGACTCGAGTTTGAGTTCAAAAATTATGAATTAGATGTTAATGGGCAAAATTTAAAGGGCTACAATTTGACTTGTGAGTTTAGGATTTACAAAATTTAAATTATTATTTTGAAAAATATCGAATAAAAGCATTTCTATACAATTTTAAAATATATGTTTCAAATTAAAAGCATATTTTTGAAGTGTAAAACTTTGTTAAGTCATCTAAGAATATAGAGAAATACTTCTGAATAAATTTTTTAAAAACCTTGATGCTAATTCTTAAAGTAAATACTTCTTAAAATTAACTTAAGCTTTAAATTGAATTCAAATCAACCATAATTTATGTCTTCCTTAAATAATTCAAGGCCTTCCAAGATAATAACCTTGAAATTCAACACACTTAACGGATCCAAAAATCTTGTTATTATAAAAAAAAATTATAAATCTTTTGTTTATTTTATCATTAAAATGTAAAATATATATAAATGTAACTTTTTTAAAAGTATTGAAGTTCACACTTTACAAACATAGAATTGAAAACTGAATGAGTATTATAGCTGACCAGATTCTCAGGTTTTAGAAGCAAAAGATCCGCAAACGAAATAATCTGACTAACTTCTATTTCCACCAAAAAAAATAATAATAATTTGACTAACGCGGTACGGAAAGTTCTGGGAGAAATTTTTACATACATATCCTAATTATAAATAAATACGTATAATTATTATTATTTTATTTTATTATATAATCTTGTTTAAAAATCTTTTTATTATTATAAAAGTCATAAACTTATTTTATCTAAATGTACTACGTTATGAATATCTTTCACTTATTAAGAGAGGACAAATGAAAGAAAATTTAATTTTTTTATTTTTATTTCAATTTAAGTTGTAAATAAAATTTATATATTTATTTATTTTAATAATAAATTATTTATTTAAATTATTTTTAATTAAATTTTATTAATTTAATTGCTATTAAATTATTAATTTATTTTTTAAATTTTCTCAATTATCAAATAATATTTTAATTTTTAATTTTCTTATTATTATAAAAGTTGTAACACTCACCTAATCCAAATATATTACATAATAAGTATTTTTCACTTATTAAAAGAAGATAAGTGAGAATATTTTTTTATTTTTTTCTTTTCCGATTGGTAGATAGAACTTTTATATTTATCTGTTTTAATAATAAATTATTTATAATTAATTTTTAATTTAATTTTTATTGATTTTATTACTATTAAATTATTAATTTAATTTTTTTAATTTTCTCAATTATTAAATAATATTTTAATTTTATTATTTAAATTATTTATTTATTTAAATAATATAATCATGGTGTCCATTTTAATATTATTAAAATGATCTTCAACTTAGAATTTAATAGTATTTAAATATTTAATATTAAAAATAAAAATTAAAAATATTTTAATATTTCAATGAGTTAAATAATTTAAAATTTAAATAATTTTAATAATATATTATCTAATTTTTAAATTATAAATTATTTTAATAATATTATATATTCTTGTTCTTTATAGAAATTATTTATTTTAAAAAAATATTTAATAATATGATTTACACCTGATTTTTAATTTAAAGAGTCTATTTGATGCAAATATCTAATAAGTTAGTTATTAGTTATTTTCCTAACTGTTAACTAAAAGCTAATAAGTTAACTAATCATATTATAAGTATTTAGTAAAATTAGCTGTTAAATTAGTTTATATATGTAAAATAATACAAAATAACATATTAATATAATTAAATAATATATAAAATAAATTAATTATATTTATTTTAAAGTTAAACTATATTGATTCTATTAAGATATTTAGAATAAGAATAAAATTATTTAAAATATAAGTAATTATATTTTATGACATCATATGTCTATTTATTTACTCATTTATATTTATTTAAGTTATATTAATAGACATAAGCCAAATACGCAATGATATGCGGATTTTTTTTTATCCTTTTTGACTTTTGTAAAAAAACAAAAATAATATAATATTAAAAAAATAAATTTTGAAAATGAGTATTTCTAATTAATTAAGATATGATCTATCAATCAACTAAAAGAAAAGGGATAGATTAGGAAAAAAATTGGGATAAATTAGAAAAAAAATTAAAAGTTTTATTATAATAAGCTATAAGATATTTAGTGTGTGTTTAGTAAATCAAAAAAACTAACTTTTAGCTTCTTGACTTAAGGCCTGTTTGTTTTTAACCTTTTTTTAGAAAAAAGCTACTTTTTTTCAAAATAAAAAGAAACAAAAAAACTTTTTTAAAAAATAAAAGTAACAAAAAAGTTGAAATTTGACTTTTTTTAGAAGCTCCAATTTGCTGCTTCAAAAAAAAATACTTTTTTTAAATCTATCCAAACGGACTATTAGTCAAACAGCTCTTTTTTCTATTTTAGAGGTGTTTAGTACACTAACTTTTTAGAAAAAAAAAATTTCTTTTAAGAAACTACTCTAAGAAATATTTAGCTTATTAAAATAGAGCTTTCAATTATTTTTTTTTAAATTTATCTATTTTATTTTAATTAATTGACAACTCATTCCCAATTAATCAATATAAATATTAAATTATTTGAAAAGATAATCCTTGAAAAAAAAACTCAAGCCCTTTTTATGTATCAATATTTTTTATAATATTATACTATTTTCAATATTTGCTTTTTTTTTACAAAGTTAAAAGGGGACAAAAAAATTCATATACCATTACATATTTGACCTACGTCCATTAATTTAACATAAATAAAAAATAAATAAGTAAATAAATAAATAATAAATATGTAATGTAATTAAATATAATTAATTAAATTTTAAGTAATTATATTCTTATTTTAAATATCTTAATTATATTAATTTAGTTTTAATCTCAAAATAAAAGTAATATATTTTATATATCTAATGATATCAATATATACTTTTATGTCATTTTACATTTATGAGTTAGATTAACAGTTAATTTTACCAAACACTTCTAATACAATCAGCTAGCTTATCAGTTTTCAGCTAACAGCTAGCAGTTAACAGTTAATAAAACAACTAATAACTAGTTTATCAGTTATCAGTTAGCTTTTTAGCTACTTGCGCCAAATAGACTCTTAATCTGTATTTAACGCACTAAAAAAACTAGCTTTTAGCTTCTTGACTTGGTCAAATAACTTTTTTTTCCTATTTCAAGGATGTTTGGTGTACTAGTTTTTTAGAAAAAAAAAACTCTCTTTTAAGAAGTTACTTTAAGTAACGTATTGCTTATTAAAATATAGTTTTTAATTATTTTTTTTAAATTTATCTTTTTTATTTTAATTAATTGATAATTCACTCCTAATTAATCAATATAAATACCAAATAATTTGAAAAGGTAATCCATGAAGAAAAAATTCAAGCCCTTTTTTATGTATCAATATTTTGTTTATAATATTATACTATTTTCAATATTTACTCTTTTTTCGCAAAGTTAAAAGAGGACAAAAAACTCATATATCATTACATATTTGACCTATGTCCATTAATTTAACATAAATAAAAAATAAGTAAGTAAATAAATAAATATGTTATGTAATTAAATATAATTAATTAAATTTTAGATAATTATATTCTTATTTTAAATATCTTGATTATATCAATTTGACCTCAATCTCAAAATAAAAGTAATATATTTCATATATCTAATTATATCAACATATCATTTTATATTTATGAGCTAACTCAACAATTAATTTTTTTCAAATACTTTTGTTATAAGTATTTTTTAGATTACTCGAAATGGATTGGCTAAAGCCCAATAAAAAGCAAAGTCCAACTGAAAAGGAAGCCCAGATTGCTTGACGATTGAGGTTGCTTAGCAGGGTACCAGCTCACTACTCATGAACTAAGGATGCATGGTGGGGTCGATGCGCAAGCCCAGCTCGCTAAGGAGGGCACCAGCTCACTGAGTAGAGCGCAGTGCCCTGACCATCTTTCAGCAAATTCATTCTAGATGAGGTCAATAATGAGATCAACTTCTCTAGTCAATAGATTGTTTAGCGTAAGTCCAAGTCGCTAAGATAGCGAGTTAAGCACCTGTACGAAAGTCTAGTCATCAACTGAGGGCACATCTTTCCAATTGACAGCTCAGCCTCTAGAACTGACACATCAGCCCCCAACTGTTCGACAATGATTTACCTAGCATTAATTATCAGATGCCAAGCATTTATTGCCTGATGTAATAAAAATAATTATTTTATTACTTGTCAAATTACACTTATAACTCTCTCATCTCCTATAAATAAGGGGAACCTCTATAAAAGAAAAGAAGAAAAACAAACTATATGCAAACACTTTGCCAGAATAGTAACTTAGCATTATATGTCTATTGAGTCTTATAGATAAAAACTATTAAACAGATTTAATACAACTCACCAGAGACGTAGGGGCCGATTAGCTTTAGCTGAACCACGATAAAAGCTTCTGGTGTTTGCCGTTCTCTTTCTTCTCCTTCTTTCTTTCCCATTAGCTCACACTGTTAACTTGCAGTTTAGGGTAACACTGAACTTACACCTGTTGATCAGATTTTATCGTCAACATTTTGACGCTAGAAGGAAGGCCCCCTTCATCCTTTTCATCTTTGACATACTATTGTCACTACAATGGCAAGAGAAAAAGCTACCAGAAGCACAGAAGCCACCACTGGCCAGCTTGAAGGTCAGTTACAGCCTCAATAGGATTTTGTTACCCCCATAATAGATGCTGTAATTGGTACGACACCTCCCAATCCACACCAACTTGCCATCTTTGAAATGAATGGAGCTCAAACTTGGTACCAGCGGCTCTTGAAAATACTGTGAGGGAATTGGTAGACATGGTTAGAGCTCTGGCCCAAGCATAAGCCCAGAGCGTGCAGAGACAAATGGGAGTCACTATATCGGACGGAGGACCCCAACAACTAGGGCCTTAGCATGAAAAGCCTATTAGAGGAGAGCGCTAACGTGTTAGCTCCATTCATTCATCAAACTTGCAACTAAGGTCAGAATCCACAGGGTTTGTGAGGACGAAAAAGATGATTAGTAGTGTGAGAGCTTGAGCCGAGAAGAAAGCTTAAATGAGACAGACCATAGGCGTAGGTCGGACTATCACTCACATTGTCACGAGCATAGTCAAAGATATAGGGCCTCATATCGCTATTCATGTGGTCAATGAGATAATAGGAGCCAATGAACCATTAGTCATCTGTCTAAAACTCAGCAACCTGTGATTGAGAAGTTGCTTTAGAGAGTGAAGTAGTTAGAAAAAAGACCCACAGCCTAAAGTAAACAAGACTCTTATGGGGAAAGGACGCTGTTCACTAAAGAGATCGAAATAGAACCCCTTCCTTATAGGTTCAAGGTCCCCAGCATGCCGCTATATAATGGAGATAACGATCCATATAGCCATTTGGATGCATTCAACGTCCAAATGGACCTCCAGACCTCCAACTCATTGGTGAAGTGCTAAGTCTTCCTAACCACTCTCGGAGAGATGTCATGATCCTGGTTCAGGAGTCTCCCAACTTGCAGCATTTGTAGCTGGGAGGAATGCTAAGTGAGATTCCTTAATCAATATAGGGCACTAAAAAGACAACTCACCTTATCTTGCCACTTAGCGATGGTCTTCCAGCGGAAAGATTAATTGCTTAAAGACTATATCACCCAATTCCGACATGAGGTTAACAACATGGAGAACTTGGCAGATAAGAGTGTCCTCACAGCCATCTCAGCCAGACTTTGCAAGGATGGGAAGCTATATGAGGATATATATAAGTTCCTGATGAAAATCTTGGGTGAGTTTTATGAATGCACTGCTAAAGAGATTTGGTGGAAAAAAGCCTTTAGTCCGAAGAAGCCCAACCAAAAGGAATAGGTGAGTAACTCCAAATGGGGCAAGAAGAGAGCTGGTAGTGGGAGCAGCAGGGAGAGCCAGAAGGATGACTCTGGAGGTTAGGCTGTGAAAAAGGCCAGAAATGGGCGGCCATAATGTCAAGGTCGCTATGACAATTACACTATCCTGTCAGACACTCCCAATAGGATCTATGCAATCGAGAGGGACAACAAAGATTTTGGGAGACCTACACCCATTAAAGCTCCCCTCTGACGAAGAGATCAAAGCAAGTTCTTTGCCTACCACAATAAGATTGGGCATAACACCTTAAATTGTTGGGCATTACAAGACGCCATCAAGTACCTCATCAAGAGAGGTCGCCTGAGAGATTATATGGTGAGATCCTCAGGACAGCGAGCCCTATGTCCTTAACAATTGGGGCAGCGTTAGTAACAACAGACCTCAAAGCATAAGGAAATGCTTTTAGTAAGGACCATTTTCACTATTCATGATGGATCTCACATCGCTGGCACCTCAAATAGGTTATGTGATTGTTATGTGTGAGCAGTAGATCGTGTCCTGCTTACGAGTCATGTGGAATGAGAAAGACTCACTAAGAAAGTTAGAGTAACCTCGGAAAGCATCACATTCACAAAAGAAGTTGCACGAGGAGTCCATGCCCCTTATAATGATGCGATAGTCATCCACGCCAAGATTGGCAATGCTGATGTGAGGTGAATAATGGTTGATACCAGCAGCTCTGTCAATGTAATATACAAAGGATGCTTCGAGTAGTTGGGTGTGAACACGAGCCAGTTGAATCCTTCCCCTGAGCCTTTCTATGGCTTCACGGGAGATGGAATAGTGCCGGTGGGTCAGATTAGACTATTGCTCACTTTGGGAGATTTAGACCGCTAAGTAACTATTATGACAAATTTTCTGATTGTAAACTACCCCTCAACCTACAATATGGTGTTAAGCTAACCTGTTATAAATGACCTGGACATGGTCACGTCTACTAAGATGCTCATTATTAAATTCCTAAACTCAAATGGAGTTGGATGCGTGCGGGGAGAGCAGCAAACTGCTTGGCACTGCTATGGGGATGTAGTTAAGCTTAGAACATAAGCAAAGAAGGTGCACGTGATATCTAGAGGAAAGCCCTGAGCTATGAGCACTAAGGGGGTCAGCTACGACCTCAACCCTCGTGAGGTAGACATTGAATAAGGCACTAGTCCTGTTGAAGAGCTCAAGGAAGTCAAGGTCAGTGAAGCGAATGCAAAGAGATGCCTTAAGTTGGGGAAGAGCTTGTCACCTAACACAAAAGCATAGTTAGCTGAATTTCTCAAGGCCAATCTGGATGTCTTTGCCTGGAATCATGAAGATATGATAGGCATTAACCCCGGGGTTATGTCGCATAGTCTTAATATCGACCTCTGGTATAAAACAATTTGTCAGAAGAAAAGGCCAATGACCACCGAACGCTATGTCACATTGAACGAAAAGGTGGATAAGCTGTTAGTGAACAAGTTTATTTGAGAAGCCCACTACCTCACTTGGGTTGCCAACCTCGTCCTCGTAAAAAAGAAAAATGGAAAGTGGAGGATGTGCATAGACTTCACTGACCTAAACAGGGCATGCCCAAAAGATAACTTTCCTTTTTTGAGGATCGATTAACTCATAGATGCAACAGCAAGACATGAACTCCTCAGCTTCATAGATGCCTACTTGGGGTATAATCAAATCTCGATGGCCACGCTAGACGAAGAGCACACCTCATTTATCACCAATCACAAGCTAGATTGCTACAAGGTAATGTCCTTTAGGCTAAAAAATGTGGGAGCAACTTACCAACGATTGGTGAACCTGATGTTCTAGGTGCATATCAGTAAAATGATGGAGGTATACATGGATGACATGTTGATGAAATCCAAGCAGCTTGCCAGCCATGTCCACGATCTGGATGAAATATTCCAGATTCTGATAAGGTACCAGATGAAATTAAACCCACTTAAGTGCACATTCATAGTCGCCTCAGGAAAGTTCCTCGACTTCATGGTAAATAGCAAGGGGATCGAAGTAAATTCGAAAAAGATTAAAGCTTTCCTCAACGTGCGATCCCCCACTGGAGCCAAATACGTGCAGAGCTTGAACGGCCAAGTCATGGTACTTAGCAGGTTCATCTCAAAGGTAACGGATAAATGCGTCCCCTTTTTTGATATCCTAAAGAAGCTGAAGAAGTTTGAATGGACGTAAGAATACGAGGTCACCTTCCAAGAACTCAAACAGTATCTCAGACGAGCTCCACTCTTATCCAAACCAAAAGAAGGGGAGAGGTTGATCATGTACTTGGGGGTGTCCTAACACGCCTTTAGCGCAGCCTTAATGTAAGAAAAGGGAGGAGCTTAACTCCTTATCTATTTTGTGAGCAAGAGACTGCTAGACACTGAGACGAGGTACTCGCCTATGAAGAAGCTCATGTACTACTTGGTCATGGCATTGAGGAAGTTATGACTCTTCTTCCAAGCCAATAGCATAAAGGTTCTCACCTAGTTTCCGCTTAGGCAAGTCTTACAAAAAAAGGATGCTTCAGGTCATTGCTTAAATAGGCAATTGAGCTTGCCTTGTTTGACATCAAATACAAACCCAAACTAACGATAAAGGGACAGATTCTAGCTGACTTCATTATGGAATTCACGAGGCCCATGCAAAAGGAGGTAGAAACTTTAGAAGCCTTGTGATAGGAATTATATATGGACGGGTCGTTGAGCAATCAAAAGGCTGGAGCAGGAGTGCTCCTCATTAACCCAGAGGGACATAAACTCCTCTGCATGTTGAGGTTTGGTTTCTAAGCTACCAATAATAAGGCCAAGTACAAAGCTCTGTTAGCCATGTTGCGATTAGGGATGCTAAACGGACCGGTCCGCGCGGACCGGACTTGGTCCGCGCGGATGCGGGCCTAAACGGGCTTGGTCCGTTTAGG
>JANHAO010005833.1:0-22134 GCA_026873985.1 Saraca asoca | reverse complement strand
GCTCATGATAGATTGCATAGAAAATCAGAAATAAAACTCAGGCCATTGAATGAATAAAACAAAAATAAAGGATCCCATTTAAATTCCGAGAACTATTTTGCACACCCAAAATAAATAAATAAATAAAAACCCTCTTTGAATGATGATAGAGCATTAAAGTCAACTTGGGCACCAATTTAAACCGTTACAAGCTGAATTTGATGTTGTACATTGAATGCGTAAGATCAATATTAAACAATCCAATTCTAGTTTTTGAGGCAGAGGCACATATCCTCTCTAAACTGCTAGTTTCAAGCCAAATAAAAAATCTGCAGAAGCCGAACTCAACAAAATTGAAATTTCCTTTTTTTTTTAACAAAATCAAAACCAGTTCCTCACGGCAACCACAGCCTAAAGTAATAGAGTAGATCTGCATGAAAAAACTCATACTTCCTAATAGAGTAGATCTGCATGAAAAAACTTAACAAAATCGAAATTTCCTTTTTTTTTAACATCAGAAATTACAACAATTTTAAAGTAATAGAGTAGATCTGCATGAAAAAGATGGGTTATGGATTCAATGGCAAACTTCCGAAGCTTCAACCATAATGGTCATCACAAAACACATACTTCCTAACCAACAGAAACTGAACACAAAAAAAAAAGAAGAAAAACACAATGTAGAAATTTTGAAATCTTGGAACCAAAACAGTAGAGCCGGCAAAGCTTTGACCTTCTACTTTCAAAAACTCAAAAAACTCACTAGTTCAGAACTTACTTCTAAAATTTTGGATTCAATCTCCTCCTCTATCCACCAATAGCTATGGCGAAATGGGATGCTTAAAGGTGACAAGAAGGATGCTGACAGTTGTTTGAGAGAACTTGTCAACTCAAGCTTCAAGAAAGTGTGAAATCGAAGAAGGTGAAATCAAAGACTGCTGGAACACTGAAGGGAAGGGAAAGAACAGAGGTAAGGTTTTCGTTGAAGGAAAAATCAATTTACGGCTTAAGTGAAATGCTAGCTATGTAGAACTGCCAAGAAATAGTAGTGCTTAGCGGCACTTAGTACAACCGTAGGAAAATTTTTGGCCCAGTGCACTTAGTGCTTTTTTAGTGGCGGTTAAGAAAACTGTCGCCATCGAACCGCAGTTAAATACCTTTTCTACAGTAGTGTAAACTCACAAGCTTGTTAGCTTATTTCTCTTCCTCACCTTTTGATTGCATTACAAAACCTAAAACAAGTTATATTTATAAGTAAAACTAACCTAATAAGATAAGGAGAAAACTCTTCAACTTTATCCTAATAAATTAATATTATTTTTTAAAAATAAAGGCTTAAAGTTTATTCTAACAAATCAACACTATTTATCTTTTTTTTTTTCAAAAAAAAATCTAATTTAAATTATTTTCAACATATATAGACAATATGGTCAGGAACCCTAACCAAAGGTGGTGGTGCGAAGGTATCTTAAACCGGGTTTGAACTAGCCTCTGGTGCTTCATCAGACCTCAACATCTTGGCACCATGGTTAGGTCGCTTCTGGGCCCAGACACAATGCTCTGGCGATAGTGGAAAGCTCACTTGCATTATAGGAGACTGTAGCTCCGGTCAAGTCACATGCAACGGTGCGGGTGCAATTCCACCTGCATCATCAGCAGAAATCAATTTGGCAGCAAATGGAGGGCAAGATTTACAACATAAGCCTCATCGACGACTTAAACTTGCCAATTTCGATTGCCCAGAAGGGTGGTAGCGGTGACTGCCAGCAATCTAGCTGTCCAAGCAATGTGAATTTAGTTTGTCCTCAAGAGTTGGCTGTGAAGGGGTCAGATGGGAGTGTGATTACTGGCAAGAGTGTTTGTTTGGCTCTTGATCACCGGAATATTGCTACACTAGCGATCATGGCATGCCTGAGACATGCCATGCTGTGGATTATTCAAGGATTTTTAAGAATATCAATGTCCTAAGGCTTATAGTTATGCTTATGATGACAAGTGGAGCATTTTTACTTGTTTTGACGGAGCTAACAATGTTGTTACATTTTGTCCGTGATCAAAGAATCCAATTGAAATTAGTTGTATTTCACTACATATTTGATTTTTCAATGATAAGTTCTCTTGGAAACTTTAAATTTTAACTAGTGATATTTCTATCTGCTTTCCTTATAAATTTGTTTATATTTATTACTTAACTTTCTTAACTCAAATGTGAGTCAGCACGCAAAGGCAATGTTTGTCGTCTTCAAGTCAAGCAGCTTAACCCCGTCATCAAAGTCTTATTTTCCTCATCAAATGCAGGAAATTTAATTTTAGCGTGAATCATGGTTGGGGAAAATAAACTAACAAGTGTATTAAATACATAATAGAACAAAATTAAATTATATTCTTGTGAGTTATATATATTGTTTAGGAGAGAATGTGAGAGTGAAATCAGAATACTAAATGTAAAAATAATATAAATTATTTAGATATTAATAATGATTTTTTTATAGTTGCAAATTAAATTAAATACGAATATAGATGGGCCGGTCCATTGGGACAGAGTGGACCGGTTACATAATCTCATTTATTTTTATCCGGCGTTACGGAGTCAAAGGGTTATTAACTTACTTGAAGGAAAGAATTTATTGTCAAACTTTCAATGCAAAATCTATTGATTAATTTATACAAACTTGAACTTATATCATACTATTATTTAAACAAGTCATAGTGCATGATAAGTAGAAATAAACAAGTGAGTTGCACTCAAATAAAATAACACGTGAGCTTCAATAGAGTCAACTGACAAAGTATATGTAACTACAGCATTGAAAGCTTAAGCATCCTGCCTCATCAAAGCATATAACTTTGAAGTAGTTCCATGCCTGCTACCTCAACTTCTACTAGAAGAACCTATGCCTCCTTTCCCACCAAACTCAAATGGCGATGGTCTCTCAAATGGCGCAAATCAGGGTAAAATATTGCCTCATGCACCTGTGGCCCTATTGCCACTAGACAAGGTTGTTTGATAAGGACAGTCTCTTACCATGTGAGCCATTTAACCACATCTAAAGCAAGCTCTGGTTTTCCATCTACAAGCCTTTGAATGAATTTTCCACAAGTCTTACATGGTTTCAATGCCTCAGGTCTAGCTGGAGCTAGATCCTGCAAGAGGTCAATGACTTGTAGAAATGACCCCTATTGGTCTTCTGCTTTGACTGTTTCGGTGTGGGGCTTTTGGTGGGATTTGCACATCAGGTCTCTATCAAAGAGGTGCACTAGAAGTTGAAGATGACCATCAATAAAAATCTCAACTAGTACTTTCCTATCTTGATTTTTTTCTCACTTTACCTTAAGCCTCTCTTTCCTTCTTTCTTTCCATGAACCTCACTTCTAATTCTATGGCTCTATTATAAACTTGTTCATACGTGGTTCCCTTGTTAACCTAAATAACATTGAAATAATTGTCATTAAGGCCATGAACAAATTTCTTGGCCTTGTCCCTTTTAGTAGGGATCATGCGTCTAGCAAACTGAGATAAGTGGAGAAACTGGGCAGCATACTTGGAAACTAACAACCCTTTTTGCTTAAGATTTTTAAACTCTTGTAATTTAGTATATCATTGTCCTTTAGGAGAGACTTGCTATAGGAAAGCTGTATGGAATGTCTCCCAAGTGTATGCTATTTCCCCAAATAAACTACGGCTCTCCCAACCCTGATACTAATCTGTGATGGAACCATTCGACTGGAATGCAACCAGCCTCATAGCAACATCTTCTGGGCACTCAAGGACCAATCAAAAGCTCTCAGTTTGATCTAAAAATAAGAAAGGATCCATTGAAGACCTAATGCCAAAATAAAGGGAAGGTTTGAGCTTTTAAAATTCTTGGAGGTAGTTTCTAAAGTTCATAGGCGTTGGCCTTGTAAGTGGTGAAAGGGTGTTGGTACTTGTGTTTTTGGCCTTTCCAATTGTTGTCTCTAAAATCTATGTTGGGTTAGTTCATCTACAAATTCATTTATAGCTCTTTGCAAATTTCTAGCCCACATTAGGGCATCCAAAGTAGAAGGGCCAATTGAAGCTCTATAAGTGGAAGGAGCTACTGTCTTGTGTTAGAAAGTTTCTGGTTGCATTCTTCGCATGCAACTCTACCACGGCCTCTAGCACGACCTTAGCCTCTAGTTCTATGTCTACCCCTACGTCAACATGGGGGTGGTGAAGGGGATGGTTCATGTGAAGCTCTCTTGGATGCTTCTTCAGATCGACATCCAATTCGAGCCAGAGATCTAGTACTAGGTGGCATCTCCTTATCATCAAATAGAAGGATTATTTTTTAGCAATGCTCAAATGCATATATATATAGATATAGAAATGAAAGATTTAGGAATTGTGAAGACTTTTAACATATATCTTGGAGTGGGTATCAACATATCTTTATTCATTTTTTGTGCTCCCTAGTGCACTAACACAAATTTAGTATGTTTATCCCAATTTGACAGTTGGAGACCTCTACATTATGCACCTGAACTCTAGACCATGTTTTGATACTAACATTGTCACACCCTAATTCTTGACATATGACCAGCGTAGAAGGTTATGTAGGGGAGACCCTCTACAAGCCTAGCTTATGCAGCAAAACCCTTGATGCTGCATGCCTCCTATGTGAAGAATAATTAGATAAATGAAAAATATATATGACAAGATGGTGAATAAAAAAAACAACATTGACACATTTATCAAAATACTTTATCATATTTCTAAGAAAAATCCAATAAAATCTCTCCTGTTTTCTGTACCCTAGGTACTAGGTCAATACAATAGTTGAAGGCTATATGCCCTACTCAAGACTTATAAAATCAAACATAATGTAACACAAGCCCAGATACCATATATGCACAATTTATTGGGTGACTATCACATATATACATGGGATGACTTGACCCAACAAACTATCAAGATATCACCAACAATATGTATCTGTGCTCTACAGAAGAAGCCTACCCAGTCAAGGAGCAGGCTCAAGTCTAGATAGGTGAGAATGAGTAGCAAGAGTGGCATTAGACTCTGAAAATATTTAAAAGAAATGGAGTGAGTTTCTTGAAAATCTAGTAAATGAATAATTCTTCAGGAAATCAAATGGTTAGTTACAAATTATATTCAAATGCAATCTAGTCTAAACATACACACACATAATAGTTTATGAAACAACTTACAAATTAGAATTTTCAATTTAAAGCCCAAGATTCATAACTCAACATATACAAAAATACTCTAAACACCTTGAGGAAGTCAAATTCAATACATATGTCAAATAAGAAGCAAAAGCAAAGTATATAAATTTTGAAACTGCTCATCATAATAAAAGATGAAAGAAAATATTTAAAATCTCTATTGTTTCACATTCAATCGAATATGATGAGAATTTAAGAATTCCATATACGGTTGGAATCCCATAGCTAATTCCTAAAGGTAGCCTTGCCTTATAGAAATCAATCATTATCATTCACTTTGTTCCTCTAATAGATGTTCTTCCCTTATCTCTCCATTAGATTTAATTCTATTCACAAGTGAACTTGTGTGTTTTCTAAAGGAATTCTTCAAGGATCCTATTTACAATTTTTTTTAATTAAAGTCCAATAATTTTTGTAAATTGATAAATAGTACTCATGACTAAAAGAGAAACAAATCAAGTTCTATTGCTTCACATATCCAAAACATAAAATAAGTTTTCAACTTCTATTAAATATACATATCAATTGTTACATCATAAAATTCCTCTTTAAGATATAAATAACAAATCAAATCCAATTCAGTATAAAAACCTAATAGTTAACATTTCAATCATTGTTCTACATTTCAAGACCTCATCATCAAAACAAAGAAACAATTTTATCAAAACTTTCAATAATACTATTCTCATAGAAAACGGTACAATGAGACCTCTTACTAAATTTAAAGAGTAATACATCTGCTGCAAGTTATAATAGGACTTCAATCATTTCAAAATTTTAATAACACAAAAAAGAAAAATCAAGTCAACAAGTTTAAAATTGAACTTTTGAATAGTAAAATGCATAAAATGGAATAAATTACTCACTCACCTTCATAGATGACAGGTAATTTTAATTTATATCTTGAATCTCAATGTTTTCCAAAGGAGCCAATCCAACAAGTTCATCAATCTTAATAACCATTAGTCACCAAAGATTTATTAAAATTACTTCCTAAACCATAAGAAAACATTTTAACATTTAATTTTCCAATTTTACACCAAAGAAAAATTTAAATGAGGAAGGGCATAATAAGCTCATAAACTTGATATTAGCAAAGGAGGAGTAGATGTTAGGCTTGCACTTGATTATTGAAGGAGAGGCTAAGCCACTAGCAAGTGGAGGAGGAAGGATGACAAAGTTGCCTTCGGTGAGTGGAACATCTGTAGGTCGGCAGCAGGGTCATAGCAGTACTAGTGAGCAAGGGAGTAGGGAAATAATGCTTGCAAGCCAAGCAAAAATTGATCAGAGCATAATGCAAGTTGGTCAGAGAAAAGCCATAGCAGGTCAAAAATGGAGCAAGAGCAGGCCAGAGAAGGCAGAAGCAGTAAATAGAGAGGCAAAGACCAAAGGGGAAGAGCAAGGCAGAGCCAAAAAGAAGTAGGAGCAAGCTGAAGATGGTGTAGAGGAAAAGCAAGAGTAGGTCAGAGCTGATGTATAGCAGCTTTTGGTAGACACAGAGAAGCAATAATAGCTCGGGAGGAAGACGAAATAGGAGCAGTAGTAGCAGCTTGAAAAGGAAGAAGAAGCAAAAGCAATAGTGGCAATGGATTAGAGAGGGTGATCAGAAAAGCATATCGGTGAAGAGTAGAGGTTGATCGGGAAAAAGAGTAAAAAAAAAGGAAGAAAAAGCAAGGCTCTACAAAGTAGTTCAGGAGAGAGAGGGAGACCAAGTCGAATATGCCAGCGCCAATATAGAAAAAGGAAAGGAGAGGAGAAATGAAATAAGGAAAAAGAAAGAGAAAGAAAAAAAATTATGTGGTGTATTATTTTTAACCCAGTATACAGATATCACAATGTTATTTCAATATTCATTTTTTAATGTCAGTAAAAAAAACTCTATTAGTTAACTTTGGACACTTTAAATAAGAGATCTACGCTGAAAAGTAAGCATTTACGTATTGTGTGAGAAGGAAAAATAGAAAATCAGCTCTTGAGAAAATAAGTATGCATTTCACATTAAACTTCTTCAACATGGCTATTGCTACCCAGCTTTCCTTGATAATATAGGTCATAGGCAAAGATTTTTCAAGGAAAATTTCTCTTTTCAGGAAAGTAAATATTACATTTGGATTGGAAAACTTGTGTTATGGGTATTTTTGGAACCATATGAAATGGGTGGTAAATGTCCAATGGACTAGCCTAACTAAGAAGGGCCCAGCCCATTTGGGTACAAGGATGCAGAAGCTAGTCGGTAGGTCGCTGGGAGTAAGCTTAGATCACCAAGTGAGCTACCTCAAGCGTAGGTATAGAATACCAAAATCTAGTTATCAGCCAAAGACATATACTCCCAACTGATAGATCAGTCACCAAAAATCGACAGTGAATTGCCTAGTATTTATTACCTGATGTAGTAGAAGAGACAGATTTATAATTTATCAAATTACATTTGTAACCCCCATTGCTTCTATAAATAGGGGAAAAACCATTGTAAGAGGGAAGGAAAAAAATACATGTAGAAACTCTGCCAAAATAGTGAGAGATATTACTGTTACTCTGCTAAATTGTAAATAGAGAAACAACCACACAAAAGTAAATATAACCATCATGGACATAGGGGTCATACTGACTTTAGCTAAACCATGTTAAAAATCCTTGGTGTTCATCCTATTCTTTCTTATCTTTCACTTTTCTTGCATTTTCATACATTCTACTTCTACAGTTTGGGCATCAGAACCTTTGGTTGACCAGTTACAGAAATTGACTGTTAATATTTTGGTGTTAGAGAAAGGGTACAAACTATTTTTTTACTAATTCACTAACCAACTGTGATGGCAAAAGGGAGAACAACTAGGAGTTCAGACATCGAAGTTAACCAGCTGGGCAGTCATACAGAACAACAATGGAACACACTAGAAGATGAAAGCCCATTTCCAGCAAGCACTTCTTCCATTCCCACCACTGGCCAACCCTTCTCTATTCCCTTGGGGGTTGATGGTATATAAGCATTACGTCAGTGCCAAAAAGCGCTTAAGAATACAGTCAGGAGACTTGCCAATGCAGTTACAGTGCTAGCCTAAGCACACACCTAGGGGATTCAAAAAAAGGTTGGAGCTATTGCAACCAGAAGAGCAGTTCAGAAGCCATAAGGAGAAGTGTTGGCCTAGGCAGAGAGCCAAACTAGGGAAGAGCCTCAACGTGCTGACTTAGCTTGCTCCACCAACTGACAACCTAAATCTAAGGATCTTTGATCTCATGAGCATGATGGGAACCAGTGACCTAGGAGCTCGCATCATACTGAAGACTCAAACATAGGTCATGATAGTACTAGGAGCCGATGATCTGAAGCAAAGGATTCAATGGTGGAGGAGCTATTGCAGAGGGTGCGGTGGTTGGAGAAATTCCCTTGGTTGACAACCATTCAGATCACTATGAGGAAAGAACACCTTTTTCTAGGGAGATCAAGATAGAGCCTCTCCCCCATAGGTTCAAAGTTCCCACCATCTTGTCGTACGATGGGGGCAGCAATCCAAACGATCATTTAGACACTTTCAACATCTAGATGGACCTTTAGACCACCAACCCTTTGGTCAAATGCCATGTCTTCCTAGACACTTTTGGAGAAGTCCCCCAAGCATGGTTCAAGAGTCTCCCAGCAAGTAGCATTGATAGCTGGGAAGAATGCCAAAGGAGGTTCATTAACCAATATTGAGTCCTCAAGAGGCAGCTCACGCAAGACAATAATGTTTCAGCGGAAGGATGAATCGTTGAAAGAATACATTATGAGGTTCAAGTGTGGGGTTAATAATATGGAGGACCCCACTGGCGATAGCATCCTAACAGCGATCTCAATGGGACTCTGCAAAGATAGGAAGCTATATAAAAGTATATATAAATCTCTAGTAAGGGGTTTAAGGGAATTCTATGAGTAAGCTACCAAGGAGGTTAGATAGGAGGAGACTTTCAACCCAAAGAAGTTCAGTTAAACAAACGAGATGAGCAGCTCTGTCTAAAGCCAGAACAAGAATGGAGGCAATGGTGGGAATGATAAGATGGACCAAAATTGTGGCACCAATAATCAGCCCGCAAAGAAGGCTAGGAAGGAGCAACCTCAACTTCAAAATCGCCACGACAGCTACAGCATCCTATCTGATACCCCAAATAAGATATTCATGACTGAAAAGCATAAGGGGGATTTCAGGTAGCCCAAACCTATAAAGAGTCCAAACAAATTCAAGGATGCTACTAAGTTTTGTGGTTTTCATAATGAGGTCAGGCACAACACTTTTGAATGTAGGTCACTCAAGGACACCATCAAGGATTTGATCAGAAGAGGTCCTTTGAGAGATTATGTGGTTCAACTTATGGGACAACAACCTCAACAATCCTAATAGCCAGTACATCAGCCATCCCAACAGGTTGAGTAGGAGTAGTTGAATATGGTGAGAACCATTTTCACAATCTATGGCAGGCCACACATTATAGGCACTTTGAATAGGTCGTATGGATGCTAGGTGTGAAGAATGAATCATGTCTTGCTTGTGGGTTATGAATCCAAAGGACCCATCAAGAAAGCTAGAGTCTCTTATGATAGCATCACTTTTGTGGATGATGATGCACAAGGAGTTCAATCAACCTATAATGACATGCTGGTGATTCAGGCTAAGATTGGGAATGTTGAGGTACACAGGATCATGCTAGATACTGGTAACTCAGTAAATGTCATGTATAAGAAATGTTTCAAATAGATGGGACTAAGTGATGGCCATTTGAAGCCTTCCCCTAAGCTTTTTTTTAGTTTCATGGGGGATGCAATATTTCCGGTGGGGTAGATCAGGCTTCCTCTCACCTTAGGAGACTCAGAATGTCAAGCCACAGTCTTGGTAGACTTTTTAATCATAGATTACCTTTTGGCATATAATGTGGTGCTAGGGTGACATGTGATGAACGATCGAGACATGGTCATGTCCGCCAAGACTTTAACTATATAGCTCCTAACCCTAATGGAGTCAGGTGTGTGTGAGGTGAGCAACACATAGCTTGACATTGCTATAAAGATGTCGTCAAGATGGGGGAGAGAAAGGGAGAAGGGTCAACATATTTTCTGGCAGAAAACCCTGAGCTCCAAGCATGATAGGGGTTAGTCACGACATTGACTCCCACGACCTAGATGCAGATAGGGAAACTGGTCTCATAGAAGAGCTTGAGGATGTACGTGTTAGTGAGGCAGACCCTGAATGATGTTTTAAGCTAGGAAAGAACTTGCCTCCCAATGTGAAAGCCTAGTTGGCCAAATTCCTCAAGGCAAATCTGGATATTTTTACCTAAATCATGAAGACATGGTGGGGATTGATCCTAAGGTCATGTCGCATAAGATGAACGTAGATCCTCACCACAAGCCAGTTTGACAAAAAAAGGAGGCCAATGATTGCTAAGCATTCTATCACTCTTAAGGAGGGGGTAGATAAGCTTCTGGCCAATAAGTTCATCCGAGAAGCTCATTATTTGACCGGGTGGCTAATCTCATGCTGGTGAAAAAGAAAAATGAGAAATGGAGAACTTGCATTGATTTCACTAACCTCAATAAAGCTTGTCCGAAGGATAGCTTCCCTCTACCAAAGATTGATCAGCTCGTAGATGCAATGGATGGTCACCAGTTCCTCAGCTTTATGGATGCTTACTCAAGGTACAATTAAATGCCCATGGGCCTCTAGGATGAGGAGCACACCTCATTCATCATAAACCACAGTCTATATTGTTACAAGGTGATGCCTTTTAGACTAAAGAATGCAGGAGTGACCTACCAGCGATTGGTCAACATGATGTTCAAGGAACAAATTGGGAAGACCATGAAGGTCTACATGGATGATATGCTTGTGAAATCCAAACAGGTCATGGACCATGTGAAAGACTTGGGTGAAATGTTTGAAATTTTGAGAAAATTCTAGATAAAGTTAAGTCCACTCAAGTGCACATTTGGGGTGGCTTTGGGAAAATTTCTCAGGTTCATGGTCTACAGTAAGGGAATTGAAGCGAACCTTAAGAAAATTAAGGCACTCATTCATATGAGATCCCCAACCAAGGTTAAGGATGTGCAAAGTCTAAATGGCTAAGTTGCAGCACTTGGCAGATTCATTTGCAAGGCAACGGACAAGTGCATCCCATTCTTTGATGCATTGAAAAAGGCCAAATGATTTGAGTGGACTGAGGAATACGAAGTCACTTTTCAGCACTTGAAAGAATATATAGGCTAAGCTCTACTATTGTCTGAACTGAAAGAAGGTGAGAAGCTCGTTCTTTACTTAGGAGTATCCTAACACGCTCTCAGTGTAGCCTTAGTTCAGGAAGAAGGCGAAGGTCAACTCCCAATCTATTATGTGAACAAGAGATTTCTGAATGTAGAAATGAATTATTTTTTGATGGAGAAGCTCACTTATTGCCCTATAATTGCTTCAAGGAAATTATGGCCTTACTTTTAGGCACACACTATTAAGTTGCTCACTCAGTTCCTACTGAGGCAGACTTTGTAGAAGACTGACACCTCAAGTTACCTACTCAAGTGGGCTATAGAGTTAGCCTAGTTCGATATCTATCATAAATCGAGGCTAGCAATTAAGGGGCAAGCCTTGGTAGACTTTATTAAGGAATTCATAGGACCTGTGAGGGAAGAAGTGGAGACCTTAAAAGGTCCATATTAGGAACTTTTTATAGATGGGTCTTCGTGTGAGCAGAAGGCAGGGGTTGGAATACTTCTAATCAACTCAAAAGGACATAGAATCCTTTCTGCATTGAGATTTGGATTTTGAGCCACTAACAATGAAGCAAAATATGAAGCATTACTCATAGGGCTTCTTTTGGCAAGGGAGGTACAAGCTGAAAACTTAAAGATATTTAGCAACTCTCAACTCGTTATCTATCACATAGAGGGCAAGTATCAAACAAAATGGTCAAAGATGGCTATCTACCTTTAGAAAGTTTAGGAGCTGCACAATAATTTCTAGTGGTATGAGGTCAATTAGATCCCATAAGCTCAAAATCCACATGCAGATACATTAGCTCACCTAGCCGCAGCTAAAGACACAAACTTCTTGGGGGCAATTCCAATGCAATTCCTTTCATCACCAAGCATTGAGCAGAAAGGCATAATGATGTCAACTATTGTGGCATAGAACTCATGGATGAGTCCATTCTTAGAGTACTACGAGGCAATAGGCTACTAGAGGATATATTGGAAGAATGTTGTATGCAAGCTCGAGCTGCTAGATACTGCATCATCAATGATATGCTCTATAAGAGGGGGTTTTCGACTCCGCTCCTCAGGTGCATTGATGGCCCTGATTGTGACACCATTCTTAAGGAAATCTATGCTAGTCACTGTGGAAACCACGTTGGGGGCTATCTTTAGCTTAAAAAGCACTCTGGTAAGGGTTCTATTGGCTAACCATGAAGCAGGTTATGATTGACCTTGTCAGAAGATGAGACAATTGTCAAAGGTTCGCTAAAGTTCTATGAGTTCCACCAACCTATCTTCAACAAATGGTCAGCCCATGGCCTTTTGCAATTTAGGGAATCAACTTGATCAAACCTAACCTTATAGGCTATGGGAGCTACAAACTTGCAATAGTGGTTGTTGATTATTTCACAAAATGGGTAGAAGCAAAAGAATTGGCAAATCAAAAATTGAAAAATTCATCTAGAATAATATTATTTGTAGGTTTAGGGTTCCCTAACAGATTGTAACCAATAATGGGATCCAATTCAGCAGTGAGCAATTTATTAAGTTCTGTAACAACATCGGGATTATAATGAGCTTCTCGGTAGTAGACCATCCTTAGGCCAATGGACAAGTTGAAGCCATAAACAGGATCATCAAACAAATCTTGAAGGTAACATTGGGTGCCAACATGGGTGGAGGAGCTACCAAAAGTACTTTGGGCTTAACAGAACCACATCTCACAGCACCATAAGAGAGACCCCTTCTTAATGGTTTATGGATTTGAAGTTATGATGCTGATAGAATTTGAAATAACTTCACACTGAAAGGTCACTTTTAGTCCAGAAGATAATGATTAGCTGCTCGCTACAAATCTTGACCTTATCAAAGAAGCAAGGGATATAGCTCACCTCAGGATTGTGACCTATCAGCAACAAATCGTGAGATATTATAACCAAAAGGTTTGAATCTAAATCTACAAAGTAGGTGATCTCATGTTGTGCCTTGTTTTACTAGGAGCTTGCAAGGCCAGTGACGGGATACTAAGTCTGAATTGGGAAGGCTTGTACATAATAAGGGAGAATTTGGGAAATGGAGCTTATCGCTTGTTGAATGTAAATAGGACTGAAGTATCTCGAGCTTGGAATGTCGAGCATATCAATAAAAGCAAGCTTGGCTCTGTAACTCTATATCATTATTTAAATTTCAATAAAGAAGCCCAAAGTTATCTCCTTTAGTCCTATGTTTATTGGAAATTCTCCTATGTATTTTCAAAATGTGACTTATGAAGTGAGCCAACCTTAGAATAATTCAATTAGTACTTGGTTTGGTTGTACTTATGCTAACAACCCAACTAACCATTTTTGAAGATTAGAGAGGCAGTAATTTGGCAGCAAAGTTCTATCTATGTTAACAATGTGCGATTGTCTATCCATATTAGCAATGTGTGACCTGCTAAGATCCATCTAGGTTAACAATATGCGATGATCCATCCATGTTAATAATGTGGGACCTATCGAATTCCATTCGTATCAACAATGTGCAACAATCCATCCATGTTAACAATGTGTGACCTACTAAGGTCCATTCATGTTAACAATGTGTGACTATCTACCCATATTAATAATGTGTGATTGTCCATCCATGTTAGCAATGTGCGACCTACTAAGGTCCATCCATGTTAGCAATATATGATGATCCATTCATGTTAACAATGTACGATAGTCCATCCATGTTAATAATGTGTGACCTGCTAAGGTCCATCCATGTTAATAATGTGTGACTGTCCACCCATGTTAGCAATGTGTGATTGTCTATCCATATTAGCAATATGCAACCTGCTAAGGTCTATCCATGTAAACAATGTGCGACTATCCACCCATGTTAATGATGTGTAATCTATCGAGATCCATCTATGTTAACAATGTGCAACCTACCAAGGTCCATCCATGTTAACAATATGTGACAGTCCATCCATGTTAGCAATGTGTGACCTGCTAAAGTCCATCTATGTTAACAATGTGCAATTAACCCATCTATATTAACAATGTGCAATCTGCCAAGGTCTATCCATGTTAACAATGTGCAATCCATAGAGACCCATCTTTGTTGACAGTGTATGATCTACTAGGCACTCAACTTGACATAGTTCATGACTGGCTTATTAAGTATTCAGGCTATCAATTTGACCAGCTATCTTGGGAACTACAAGAGCCACTATTTACTAACCTGGCATCCAGGCACGAAGCCATGGTTTGCTAACAAAATATTTGAGTATTTGACTTGGCAAAAGTTCAAAAGTTTAATGAGCCAGAATGAACAACAAAGCTAAACAAATTCAATTCAGAGTAAGCAACTTAAACAAGTTCATTAAAAAATAGTCACTTTAATTACTGACAATTTGTCCAATCAGAGTGTAGTCAAAAAATTCAAAAATAAAAGTGCGAGATGGAGACACAGTGGTGCGACCTATGGAAAGGTTGGAGGTCGGGATAAGTCTTAAGGGTTCTGAGAATTGGTGAAACACATGAGCAAGTCTTCTATCATTTGCTTTTTAGACCATGCCGTAGCTTTTTCCTCGACCTGTGAGCTACCTTCAACCTAAATATCACCCCAAGTAGGAGAACCTTCACCGCCAATTTCTACACCCAAAGTTGAAGTTTCCACGAAATGTTGTATAGTTGCTTCAACGTCCCTATCGAAGAAAGTGAAGTCCATGTTCGGGTGCCTTTTCCACTAAGTGAACAGAAAGTTATCCATAGTGTTAGAGGCTGTAGTATCTTTAGCTTATGCAATCATTGTGGTAGTCTCCCTCTAACACAGGCAACCTCTCCCTTAGCCCGTGTGGCTTTGTCCTCAACACGAGCGACCTTATCTTTAGCACTAGTGGCCTTATCCATGGTTGCCTCCTCTTTCTTCTTGGCGGCCTCAGCCCATCTTGCTATTGCATCTAGCTTGTTTTGCAACAACCTTAGCTCATCGTGGTTTTATGGAGCTTTGAGATCAGGTTGGACATTTCATGAAGCAAAGCGTCCTCGGCTTCCTTTTTAGCTACCTTGGCATTCTATAGATGGGTCTTATAATCTTGCAACTTCTTCCTCAAATTTAATGCCTCTATAGTTGAAGTAGCCAGGTCGCATTTGAGCTTACTCCACTCCTCGTCCCAAGATATGAACTCATCCTTTAACTTGATTGTCTCTAGTGCACCCTAAAAAACACCAAAATAGTTAAATTACCCAAAGAAATGAAAAGTCAAAGAGGAAGAATTATACTTACCAGCAAAAAATGATGAACTATCATGCTGATTAAGCCATCACCATGCACGTCTTCAGACTCCAATGATTTTGTATGGGTCCCTAAGGCCTGGTCTACATGCTTATGGAGGAAATTGTAATATTCCTTTGTCTTTGGGCCTAGACCATTGGGGCCTTTTTCTAACATGCCTTCAGACTCCTCTTCTAAAGAAGCAACTACCTCATTCCCTTTATTAGTTCTTTGTTTTTTGGGGGGAGGCTTGGCTGGAGACTCTTCCCCATGGCTAGGAGTCCTTGTTAGCCTTCTTGCGACCTCGATCGCTTCTAGCTGTGAAATAGGGACCAATGCTCACAAAGTTTCTTTAGCAACTGTCAAAGAGGAAGGATGGCTAGCAGGGATAGAATTTGAAGTGGCGGCAGGTCTCGACCTGGTAGAAGTAAGAGCTGGTGCTATGAAACGGTTAAGCCTTGCCATATTTCCATGATCCCCTAAGTCTGCTAGAACAACCTCTTTAACTCTACGACCTCCAATATCTCATGTGCTGTCAAGAAGCTTGATGTTGAGGGTAGGAGAAAGCCCCTATGCTTGCAGTAGCTCCTCATCAAACCTCATGTCGTTCTGAAGATCCTCAAGGCCAGCGAACTAATTGAACACCTTAGCTTCCTCCACCCTTAGCATTGGCTTCTCCTTCCCAGCTCCCTCTACAAGACATAAAGGATTACATTTAATGCAAAGTGAAATGAATACAAAAGCTAGCTTATATCCCCCAGCTCACTTACCATGACTCAACACAAATGAGAAGTTTTAAAGATAACATAAGGAGGGGCAGGTGATGTAAAACCAATGAGTCTTATAATTTCTGACATTGGATTTCCCCTTGGCATCCCCTTGAGGCAAAATTTTCTTATAAATGGACAGACAGGCCGAGAGGCAATAAATCTCATCTCACAGTCTAGTAGTCTTGATAGTATAAAGGTTATAGAGGACTCCAACCGAAAGGGGTGGAAGGCCATTCCTAAGGAAGAGGAGCGTGAGGGAGGTTAGCTAAGAGTATGAATTGGGAGTCAATTGGAGGGAAAGTTTTACTTATTCAAAAAATCAACTATGTAAAGGTGGACCAGGAATCTAAACCCAGCATTGAGATGTTGGATATTGATTGCAACAAACTTCAGGGGAGGTAGAGCAGCATGGTCATTAGAAGAAGGTGTTAGGATGTGGCAACCCCTTTTAAATGATATGTATAGGCTATCCCTTCAAGCATGCTAAATTTGATGCTTAAGGGGTGATGTGCAAAGGATGAACAATCCGAAAACCCCTCAAGTCTAGATCAAGCTGTGAACTCCTTTGTGACCTCACCACTTCAAGAGGTCGCCTCCCCTATGACACGGAACAACTCCCCACTCCCTTTGAAGGAGTCAGTATTTTCACTTTCTATTTGGTGACCGTAGCATCTATGAGGTGGAGGCATCTACACAAAAAGGGAGAAAAATGATTAAGTCATTGAAGGCAAACCATCCCTAAAGCTGAAATATCCACTCTTAAGTTTTTCCTACACAACAAATCATACATGCCTTGAGTCACCAAGACCCAAACTATAGGAGACAAGGATGGTTCAACTATTGGGCCGCTAAAGCCTAAAAAACTAATAAAAGACTTAAACAACAATCAGAAACCCTAGTGTCTATTGACAAATCGACCAAATGAATCAAACGTGACAAAAGAAAATGTGCAAGCAAGTAGGTTTTACTGACATTCTAGATTTTCTCAACCATAAGCAAATAAACCACACACTAATCGTAAAATGAAGACACCTAGAAGCCACAAATCAAAAAGAGAAAACTTACTGTATGAACTAAAAGAGAAGGTCTAGGACACGTGCAAAGCTGGTTTTTGGTAATCAGAACCTAAACCACAAGTTTTGTAAGCTGGAATAACATTGATGGAAGCAAATGGTGATGAATGGATGCAGGCTTGATAGAGAAATTGAGAAAGAAAAGTTTGAGAGCTTCAGATTTCAAATGATGAATGAAAAGGGCAAAGAGTTTTTTCTCAATTTATATAACACTTAATCTCACTGTTGGATCAGGGAACTAATCAAATACCCACAATCAGACGGTTCAAGAAATGTCAACTGTGAGTTGTCACCAGCCTGGCAAGAAACATTCGCCTAAGGTAGAAATAATCACACGGGCTAGTGGTAGAAATCCAAGAGTCAAATAAGACAAAAAGGAGTATGCTGAATGACCTGTAAGATCACAGATCGTACGCAACAAACTGTAGCTCTTGTTTCGTATCGTACTCAAGTTATACCAAGGCATAGATCTCATGCGACCTACTCGTGCCAGCTAAGGCATGACCTACCTGGTCACAGTTTGTGATAGCTGAGGCGTGATCTACCTAGGCACTCAATCTCATACTAGTTAAGGTGCGACCTACCTGGTCATGGTTTGTGCTAGCTCAGGCATGATCTACCTGGTCACAGCTTGTGATAGCTGAGGTGTGACCTACCTGAGCACTCAATCTCATGTTAGTTGAGGTGCAACCTATCTAGTCACGGTTTATGATAGTTAAGGCGCAACCTGCCTAAGCACCCAATCTCACACTAACTGAAACACTCAGGCATTCCGATGCTCGAACTCTTTACTAACTATGGCACTCTGGTGCTCATTCTCATCACTAGCTGAGGCACTCTGGTGGTCAAATTTATTGTTAAATTAGAAGCATTAATATGATTGATTGGTCATTCAACTTAATATTCTATTTAGCTATTATTTACAGGAATTTGTATCAATAATAGCCTATGTGCTATCTTCTATGATATATATATAAAGCATTCAACATGATGTAAGTGGAAAATAGGAAACAAAGTTTTCATTAAAAACCTCATTCAATGAGGTGAATTCATACATGAAGATTCAAGAGTACAAATCAAAGCAAGCATACAGCTAACATATCCTAAGAGGAAGGGCTGGATTCTAGCAAGCCGGGGAGTCAACGAGCAAGCCGAACTACTCCAACTCTTCCTTGTCCTCCCCCCAAGCTATGAGCTTCTTCCCTAACTTGAATGCCCCCCAAGGTACTTGGAGAAAATCAAACGGTTAACTCACCAGGCATGGAGGCCAAAGAATAAGGGGAAAGAGCTGTGTTATTCAGCATGACCAATTAGGAGGTTATGGAGAAATGTAACAAAACTTCCTGGGTTCTCACAGAGGAATTGTCCATGGGAGCTTCCTATAATAGAACTTCCTAGGACCCTTTGAGAGGAATTGTCATAGTAGGCCATACACACCTCATAGCACACCACCAAAGATCTGAACCATTAGAAACATGGGGGATTCAGCTAATGAACTTATTAGGTCATTCTGTGTGAAGGGAAGAAAGTTTTCACACCTTATATAGACCAGTTTCTCCCCACTGAAAAATCTAGAGGCTATATTCTTAATCAAATGGTCCAGAGAAAAACAAAGCTACTATGCCAACAATTATAAAATATGCACATTAGATGCATGGCCTGGTGTAGGTAAAGCTATAAGATTGAAGTCTGAAATAATAACACTGCAGGCTGTAAGTATAGACTTTGACAACATTATAGACTATAAGTGAAGGACTTGACAACACTGTAGACTACAAGCGAGGACTTTGCCAGCAAATAAATCCTAGCCTGCAAAGTGAACTGAGAGTTAGGGGGTTATGAGTATTTTTGGAACTATATGAAATGGTCTAGTAAAGGCCCAATGGACTAGCCCAACTGAGAAGGGCCTAGCTCGTTCAGGAACGAGGTCACGGGAGCTAGCCGGTAGGTCGCTCGGAGTGAGCTTAGATCGCCAAGCAAGCTACCCCAAGCATAGGTACAAAATGCCAAAGTCTAGTCATCAGCCAGAGGTACATACTCCCAACCGACAGATCAACCGCCAAAAATCGATAGTGAATTGCCTAGCCTTTATTGCCCGATGCGATGGAAGAGACAGATTTACAATTTATCAAATTACATTTGTAACCCTCACTGCTTCTATAAATAGGGGAAAAATCATTGTAAGAAGGAAGGAAAAAAAATACATGTAGAAACTCTGCCAAAATAGTGAGAGATATATACTGTTACTCTGTTAAACTATAAATAAAGAAACAACCGCACAAAAGCAAATATAACCACCGTTGATGTAGGGGTCATACTGACTTTAGCTGAATCATATTAAAAACCCCTGGTGTTCATCCTGTTCTTTCTTATCTTACATTTTCATATATTCTACTTTTGCAGTTAGGGCATCAGTACCTTTGGTTGACTGATTATTGAAGTCGATCATCAATAACTTGGTACTTTGTGGTTTTATATCATTGTTGGCAAAAAAGCAAAGGAAATTGAAAATTAAAAACTAAAAATAAAAGATTAATCATTAATTTTTTTATAATTTTTTATGTTTTAAAAATTTAAAAATTATATTTTTATTATAAATAAATCCTATAAAATTAATAAATATATAATAAATTTGATAATTAATATTTATTTATTAAATGAGTAAAGACGGGGATTATATTTTAGTGGAAGGAAATAAGAAAAGAAATTCTAAAATGTAAAAAAAAAATAAGAAAATCTCTTTTCCACTTTAATTAAGGTAGGAAATTACTAAAGCGAAGAAAAAATGGTGGGACAAGAGCAACCACATAGCCAGAAATAATTAAACTTATCATATTGTTTTCTTTGTTTATTTGAATTAATTAAAACCTTTTGATACTATTGTAAAACTAATAGCTCTTTCAATGCTAGTTTTCTTTCTTCTTTTTTTTTTTTTTTAAAAAAAATTCACATGCTTCATATTTTATATATATAATCCACCAAAAACTAAATATTTTTAAGAGAAATAAATTAACTTGTTTAGAATTTACTATTTGTGATTAATTACAAAAGAATATGCATAGTTGGGCATTTACAGTTGAAGAAGAGACAATGGTTTTCCGTGAAAAAGGCAATCCTAGAAATTTAGGATTCCAAATATACAATCATAACTACTTGAGTTTAACAGTGCCTATATATCATCATAGCCTTCATGGTGGGAAACGAATTAATTTCCCTGCAATTATATTGCATCCAATTTAGCTCACAGTGACTTACAGCTAGCTGTTTCAATGAAGATTTTAGTTTTTCCTCATATATTTTGCAGAAAATCGAAGAACTTCCCATAGCTTTTTCCACCTTTAGTGTTCTTAACTAGAGTAGGTTCATTTTTGACATTTAAAGCCAAACTGCCTATAAATACCAACTCGCACTTGAACCAAGATCTCATCATCTCAAACATGAAGATTAGCAGAGTAGCTCTCTCCTTTTCTTTGGCTTTCTTCTTCTGTGCAGCTTTGTTAAACCATTTCCCTCTCCTTTCAGTTCCCCGAATAAGTCCTCCAAATTTTTTTCTTACCAGGACTCCCTTTTTCTTGTCCAAACAGATCACAAGAAAATATTCTTCTTACTTACAGATTATAATAGTTTGATCAATTTCTGTTTTATGTAATACTGTTTTTAAAGAGATTTTTGTGTGCGTGCTAAATCATATATACACTAATCAATAAGTAGATAAAATGGCGATGTTATCAGTGTTAAGCAAAAGTAAAAAAATAGTGCTTCAATTGAGAGAAAAAAGTGTAAAAATATATGAACTAATAGCATCAACTTTTTACTTTACTTTCTTTAATTATTCATCGAGTCAATATATATAATATATGTCCTGCTACAATGATTTCTCACTATTTTTTATCCATAACAGTGGCTAATGCAGCTAAAATTACGTTCACCAACAAGTGCACCTATACCGTATGGCCAGCAATGCTAACTGCCGATCAAAAGCCCCAATTATCAAAAACTGGCTTTGAGTTGCAAACTGGAGCTTCCAACTCGGTAGATGTCCCATATCCTTGGTCAGGACGCTTCTGGGCTCGCACTGGATGCTCTAACGATTCCGGAAAATTCACTTGCGCCACCGGAGACTGTGGCCAATTCGAATGCAACGGTGCCACTGGAACCTCGCCTGCAACTTTGATCGAACTTACTGTGGCCCCTAACGGTGGGTAAGATTATTATGATGTTAGCAATGTGGATGGATTCAATGTGCCTATGTCCGTAGCTGCACAAGGCGGAAACGGTGACTGCAAACATCAACTCGGCTTGCCCGGCAGATTTGCAAATGGAAGGGTCTGATGGAAACGTCCTAGCTTGCAAGAGTGCATGTTTAGCTTTCAATCAGGATAACTATTGTTGCCGTGGTGAGTTCGGCACACCAGACAAATGCCCACCTACGAATTACTCGCAGTTTTTTGAGCAGCAGTGCCCTGACGCTGATAGTTATGCTTACGATGATAAAAATAGCACCTCTACATGCTCCGGTGGGCCCAACTACACAATCACGTTCTGTCCTTCAACAGAAAATAAGATTGTAATAGAATTGAAAAATCATAAATTATATACTATGAGAATAAATAATCATGTGACTTTTGTTGTATCAACTATATATCTT